>JAWWOG010000073.1:5000-43258 GCA_033961575.1 Aselliscus stoliczkanus
TTGCCTAGCACAGCACAGCACAGCACAGCACAGCACAGCACAGCACAGCACAGCACAGCACAGCACAGCACAGCACAGACACAAGCACAGCACAGCACAGACACAGCACAGCACAGCACAGCACAGCACAGCACAGCACCTTTCGCTGTACCTTTGCTTTAAACAGCACAGCACAGCACAGCACAGCACAGCACAGCACAGCACAGCACAGCACAGCACAGCACAGCACAGCACAACTGGCACAGCACAGCACAAGCACAGCACAGCACAGCACAACTGGCACAGCACAGCTGGCACAGCACAGCACAGCACAGCACAGCACAGCACAGCACAGCTGGCACAGCACAGCACAGCACAGCACAGCTTTCTTCAGCACAGCACAGCACAGCACAGCACAACTGTGGCACAGCACAGCACAGCACAGCACAGCACAGCACCTGGCACCAGCTTTCAAGCACAAGCACAGCACAGCACAGCACAGCACAGCACAGCACAGCACACCTTCCTTTGCTTTCTTCTTTGCTTCCCTGGCACAACTGGCACAGGCACACAGCACAGCTTTTCTTCTTTAGCACAGCACAGCACAGCACACAGCACAGCACAGCACAGCACAGCACAGCACAGCACAGCACAGCACAGCACAGCACAGCACAGCACAGCACTAGCACAGCACAGCACAGCACAGCTGACACAGCACAGCACAGCACCAACCTGGCACAGCACAGCACAGCACAGCACAGCACAGACACAGCACAGCACAGCACAGCACAGCACAGCTGGCAGCACAGCACAGCACAGCACAGACACCAGCACAGCACAGCACAGCACCTGACAGCACAGCACAGCACAGCACAGCACAGCACAGCACAGCACAGCACAGCACAGCACAGCACAGCACAGCACAGCCTGGCAGCACAGCAGCAGCACAGCACATGCACAGCACAGCACAGCACAGCACAGCACAGCGCACAGCCTGGCAGCACAGCACAGCACAGCACAGCACAGCACAGCACACAGCACAGCACAGCACAGCACAGCACAACTGGCACAGCACAGCACAGCACAGCACCAGCACAGCAGCACAGCACAGCACAGCACAACTGGCAGCACAGCACAGCACAGCACAGCACAGCACAGCACAACCCTGGCACAGCACAGCACAGCACAGCACAGCACAGCACGGCCTGGCACAGACACAGCACCAGCACAGCACAGCACAGCACAGCACACAGCACAGCTGGCAGCACAGACACAGCACAGCACAGCACAGCACAAGCACAGCACAGCACAACTGGCACAGCACAGCACAGCACAACTGGCACAGCACAGCACAGCACAGACACAGCACAGCTGGCACAGCCTTTCTTCCAGCACAGCACAGCCTCGCACAGCACAGCACAGCACAGCACACAGCACAGCACAGCACAGCACAGCACAGCACAGCACAGCACAGCACAGCACAGCACAGCACAACTTCTTTAACAGCACAGCACAACACAACACAGCACAACACAGCACACCACAGCACTGGCCACAACTGGCACAGCACAGCACAGCACAGCACAGCACAGCACAGCACAGCACTAGCACAGCACAGCACAGCACAGCACAGCACAGCACAGCACAGCTGGCACAGCACAGCACAGCACAGCACAGCACAGCACAGCACAGCACAGCACAGCACAGCACAGCCCAGCACAGCACAGCACAGCACAGCACAGCACAGCACAGCACAGCACAGCACAGCACAGCACAGCACAGCACAGCACAGCACAGCACAGCACAGCACAGCACAGCACAGCACAGCACAGCACAGCACAGCACAGCACAGCACAGCACAGCACAGCACAGCACAGCACAGCACAGCACAGCACAGCACAGCACAGCACAGCACAGCACAGCACAGCACAGCACAGCACAGCACAGCACAGCACAGCACAACGCACAGCACAGCACAGCACAGCACAGCACAGCACAGCACAGCACAGCACAGCACAGCACAGCACAGCACAGCACAGCACAGCACAGCACAGCACAGCACAGCACAGCACAGCACAGCACAGCACAGCACAGCACAGCACAGCACAACGCACAGCACAGCACAGCACAGCACAGCACAGCACAGCACCAGCACAGCACAGCACAGCACAGCACAGCACAACGCACAGCACAGCACAGCACAGCACAGCACAGCACTGTACAGCACAGCACAGCACAACTGGCACAGCACAGCACAGCACAGCACAGCACAGCACGCTGCTTCTTCAGCACAGCACAGCACAGCACAGCACAGCACAGCACAGCACAGCACAGCACAGCACAGCACAGCACAGCACAGCACAGCACAGCACAGCACAGCACAGCACAGCACAGCACAGCACAGCACAGCACAGCACAGCACAGCACAGCACAGCACAGCACAGCACAGCACAGCACAGCACAGCACAGCCTACAGCACAGCACAGCACCCAGCACAGCACAGCACAGCACAGCACAACTGGCACAGCAGCACAGCACAGCACAGCACAGCACAGCACAGCACAGCACAGCACAGCACAGCACAGCACAGCACAGCACAGCACAGCACAGCACAGCACAGCACAGCACAGCACAACTGGCACAGCACAGCACAGCACAGCACAGCACAGCACAGCACAGCACAGCACAGCACAGCACAGCACAGCACAGCACAGCACAGCACAGCACAGCACAGCACAGCACAGCACAGCTGCTTTCACAGCACAGCACAGCACAGCACAGCACAGCACAACGCACAGCACAGCACAGCACAGCACAGCACAGCACAGCACAACGCACAGCACAGCACAGCACAGCACAGCACAGCACAGCACAGCACTTTAGCACAGCACAGCACAGCACAGCACAACTGGCACAGCACAGCACAACACAGCACAGCACAGCACAGCACAGCACAGCACAGCACAGCACAGCACAGCACAGCACAGCACAGCACAGCACAGCACAGCACAGCACAGCACAGCACAGCACAGCACAGCACAGCACAGCCTGGCACAGCACAGCACAGCACAGCACAACACAGCACCAGCACAGCACAGCACAGCACAGCACAGCACAGCACAGCACAGCACAGCACAGCACAGCACAGCACAGCACAGCACAGCACAGCACAGCACAGCACCAGCACAGCACAGCACAGCACAGCACAGCACAGCACAGCACAGCACTGCTTTGTACAGCACAGCACAGCACAGCACCTTTGCTTTGCTGAGCACAACACAGCACAGCACAGCACAGCACAGCACAGCACAGCACAGCTGGCACAACTGGCACAGCACAGCACAGCACAGCACAGCACCAGCACAGCACAGCACAGCACAGCACAGCACAGCACAGCACAGCACAGCACAGCACAGCACAGCACAGCACAGCACAGCACAGCACAGCACAGCACAGCACAGCACAGCACAGCACAGCACAGCACAGCACAGCACAGCACAGCACAGCACAGCACAGCACAGCACAGCACAGCACCAACTGGCACAGCACAGCACAGCACAGCACAGCACAGCACAGCACAGCACAGCACAGCACAGCACAGCACAGCACAGCACAGCACAGCACAGCACAGCACAGCACAGCACAGCACAGCACAGCACAGCACAGCACAGCACAGCACAGCACAGCACAGCACAGCACAGCACAGCACAGCACAGCACAGCACAGCACAGCACAGCACAGCACAGCACAGCACAGCACAGCACAGCACAGCACAGCACAGCACAGCACAGCACAGCACACAGCACAGCACAGCACAGCACAGCACCAGCACAGCACAGCACAGCACAGCACAGCACAGCACAGCACAGCACAGCACAGCACAGCACAGCACAGCTTTACAGCACAGCACAGCACAGCACAGCACAGCACAGCACAGCACAGCACAGCACAGCACAGCACAGCACAGCACAGCACAGCACAGCACAGCACAGCACAGCACAGCACAGCACAGCACAGCACAGCACAGCACAGCACAGCACAGCACAGCACAGCACAGCACAGCACAGCACAGCACAGCACAGCACAGCACACAGCACAGCACAGCACAGCACAACTGGCACAGCACAGCACAGCACAGCACAGCACAGCACAGCACAGCACAGCACAGCACAGCCTGGCACAGCACAGCACAGCACAGCACAGCACAGCACAGCACAGCACAGCTTTGCTGGCACAGCACAGCACAGCACAGCACAGCACAGCACAGCACAGCACAGCACAGCACAGCACAGCACAGCACAGCACCAGCACAGCACAGCACAGCACAGCACAGCACAGCACAGCACAGCACAGCACAGCACAGCACAGCACAGCACAGCACAGCACAGCACAGCACAGCACAGCACAGCACAGCACAGCACAGCACAGCACAGCACAGCACAGCACCGCACAGCACAGCACCAAGCACAGCACAGCACAGCACAGCACAGCACACAGCACAGCACAGCACAGCACAGCACAGCACAGCACAGCACAGCACAAGCACAGCACAGCACAGCAGCACAGCACAGCACAGCACAGCACAGCACAGCACAGCACAGCACAGCACAGCACAGCACAGCACAGCACAGCACAGCACAGCACAGCACAGCACAGCACAGCACAGCACAGCACAAGCACAGCACAGCACAGCACAAGCACAGCACAGCACAGCACAGCACAGCACAGCACAGCACAGCACAGCACAGCACAGCACAGCACAGCACAGCACAGCACAGCACAACGCACAGCACAGCACAGCACTGGCACAGCACAGCACAGCACAGCACAGCACAGCACAGCACAGCAGCACTGGCACAGCACAGCACAGCACAGCACAGCACAGCACAGCACAGCACAGCACAGCACAGCACAGCACAGCACAGCACAGCACAGCACAGCACAGCACAGCACAGCACAGCACAGCACACAGCACAGCACAGCACAGCCTGGCACAGCACAACGCTGCTTTGCTGGCACAGCACAGCACAGCACAGCACAGCACAGCACAGCACAGCACAGCACAGCACAGCACAGCACAGCACAGCACAGCACAGCACAGCACAGCACAGCACAGCACAGCACAGCACAGCACAGCACAGCACAGCACAGCACAGCACAGCACAGCACTGGCACAGCACAGCACAGCACAGCACACAGCACAGCACGGCACAGCACAGCACACAGCACAGCACAGCACCAGCACAGCACAGCACAGCACAGCACACAGCACAGCACAGCACAGCACAGCACAGCACAGCACAGCACAGCACAGCACAGCCGCACAGCACAGCACAGCACAGCACAGCACAGCACAGCACAGCACACAGCACAGCACAGCACAGCACAGCACAGCACAGCACAGCACAGCACAGCACAGCACAGCACAGCACCTTTCCAGCACAGCACAGCACAGCACAGCACAGCACAGCGCACAGCACAGCACAGCACAGCACAGCACAGCACAGCACAGCACAGCACAGCACAGCACAGCACAGCACAGCACAGCACAGCACAGCACAGCACAGCACAGCACCGCTGGCACAGCACAGCACAGCACAGCACAGCACAGCACAGCACAGCACAGCACAGCACCAGCACAGCACAGCACAGCACAGCACAGCACAGCACAACACAGCACAGCACAGCACAGCACAGCACAGCACAGCACAGCACAGCACAGCACAGCACAGCACAGCACAGCACAGCACAGCACAGCACAGCACAGCACAGCACAGCACAGCACAGCACAGCACAGCACAGCACAGCACAGCACAGCACAACTGGCACAGCACAGCACAACACAGCACAGCACAGCACAGCACAGCACAGCACAGCACAGCACAGCACAGCACAGCACAGCACAGCACAGCACAGCACAGCACAGCACAGCACAATGCAGCACAGCACAGCACAGCACAGCACAGCACAGCACAGCACAGCACAGCACAGCACAGCACAGCACAGCACAGCACAGCACAGCACAGCACAGCACAGCACAGCACAGCACAGCACAGCACAGCACAGCACAGCACAGCACAGCAGCACCAGCACAGCACAGCACAGCACAGCACAGCACAGCACAGCACAGCACAGCACAGCAGCACCAGCACAGCACAGCACAGCAGCACAGCACAGCACAGCACAGCACAGCACAGCACAGCACAGCACAGCACAGCACAGCACAGCACAGCACAGCACAGCACAGCACAGCACAGCACAGCACAGCACAGCACAGCACAGCACAGCACCAGCACAGCACAGCACAGCACAGCACAGCACAGCACAGCACAGCACAGCACAGCACAGCACAGCACAGCACAGCACAGCACAGCACAGCAGCACAGCACAGCACAGCACAGCACAGCACAGCACAGCACAGCACAGCACAGCACAGCACAGCACAGCACAGCACAGCACAGCACAGCACAGCACAGCACAGCACAGCACAGCACAGCACAGCACAGCACAGCACAGCACAGCACAGCACAGCACAGCACAGCACAGCACAGCACAGCACAGCACAGCACAGCACAGCACAGCACAGCACAGCACAGCACAGCACAACCGCACAGCACAGCACAGCACAGCACAGCACAGCACAGCACAGCACAGCACAGCACAGCACAGCACAGCACAGCACAGCACAGCACAGCACAGCACAGCACAGCACAGCACAGCACAGCACAGCACAGCACAGCACAGCACAGCACAGCACAGCACAGCACAGCACAGCACAGCACAGCACAGCACAGCACAGCACAACGCGCAGCACAGCACAGCACAGCACAGCACAGCACAGCACAGCACAGCACAGCACAGCAGCACAGCACAGCACAGCACAGCACAGCACAGCACAGCACAGCACAGCACAGCACAGCACAGCACAGCACAGCACAGCACAGCACAGCACAGCACAGCACAGCACAGCACAGCACAGCACAGCACAGCACAGCACAGCACAGCACAGCACAGCACAGCACAGCACAGCACAGCACAGCACAGCACAGCACAGCACAGCACAGCACACAGCACAGCACAGCACAGCACGCACAGCACAGCACAGCACAGCACAGCACAGCACAGCACAGCACAGCACAGCACAGCACAGCACAGCACAGCACAGCACAGCACAGCACAGCACAGCACAGCACAGCACAGCACAGCACAGCACAGCACAGCACAGCACAGCACAGCACAGCACAGCACAGCACAGCACCAGCACAGCACCAGCACAGCACAACGCACAGCACAGCACAGCACAGCACAGCACAGCACAGCACAGCACAGCACAGCACAGCACAGCACAGCACAGCACAGCACAGCACAGCACAACGCACAGCACAGCACAGCACAGCACAGCACAGCACAGCTGGCACAGCACAGCACAGCACAGCACAGCACAGCACAGCACAGCACAGCACAGCACAGCACAGCAGCACAGCACAGCACAGCACCAGCACAGCACAGCACAGCCGCACAGCACAGCACAGCACAGCACAGCACAGCACAGCACCGGCACAGCACAGCACAGCACAGCACAGCACAACGCACAACTGCACAGCTGGCACAGCACAGCACAGCACAGCACAGCACAGCACAGCACAGCACAGCCACAGCACAGCACAGCACAGCACAGCACAAGCACCAGCACAGCACAGCACAGCACAACGCACAGCACAGCACACAGCCTGACACAGCACAGCACAGCACAGCACAGCACAGCACAGCACAGCACAGCACAGCACAGCACAGCACAGCACAGCACAGCACAGCACAGCACAGCACAGCACAGCACAGCACAGCACAGCACAGCACAGCACAGCACAGCACAGCACAGCACAGCACAGCACAGCACAGCACAGCACAGCACAGCACAGCACAGCACAGCACAGCACAGCACAGCACAGCACAGCACAGCACAGCACAGCACAGCACAGCACAGCACAGCACAGCACAGCACAGCACGCACAGCACAGCACTGGCACAGCACAGCACAGCACAGCACAGCACAGCACAGCACAGCACAGCACAGCACAGCACACAGCACAGCACAGCACAGCACAGCACAGCACAGCACAGCACAGCACAGCACAGCACAGCACAGCACAGCACAGCACAGCACAGCACAGCACAGCACAGCACAGCACAGCACAGCACAGCACAGCACAGCACAGCACAGCACAGCACAGCACAGCACAGCACAGCACAGCACAGCACAGCACAGCACAGCACAGCACAGCACAGCACAGCACAGCACAGCACAGCACAGCACAGCACAGCACAGCACAGCACAGCACAGCACAGCACAGCACAGCACAGCACAGCACAGCACAGCACAGCACAGCACAGCACCAGCACAGCACAGCACAGCACAGCACAGCACAGCACAGCACAGCACAGCACAGCACAGCACAGCACAGCACAGCACAGCACAGCACAGCACAGCACAGCACAGCACAGCACAGCACAGCACAGCACAGCACAGCACAGCACAGCACAGCACAGCACAGCACAGCACAGCACAGCACAGCACAGCACAGCACAGCACAGCACAGCACAGCACAGCACAGCACAGCACAGCACAGCACAGCACAGCACAGCACAGCACAGCACAGCACAGCACAGCACAGCACAGCACAGCACAGCACAGCACAGCACAGCACAGCACAGCACAGCACAGCACAGCACAGCACAGCACAGCACAGCACAGCACAGCACAGCACAGCACAGCACAGCACAGCACAGCACAGCACAGCACAGCACAGCACAGCACAGCACAGCACAGCACAGCACAGCACAGCACAGCACAGCACAGCACAGCACAGCACAGCACAGCACAGCACAGCACAGCACAGCACAGCCTGGCCTGGCACAGCACAGCACAGCACAGCACAGCACAGCACAGCACAGCACAGCACAGCACAGCACAGCACAGCACAGCACAGCACAGCACAGCACAGCACAGCACAGCACAGCACAGCACAGCACCAGCACAGCACAGCACAGCACAGCACAGCACAGCACAGCACAGCACAGCACAGCACAGCACAGCACAGCACCAGCACAGCACAGCACAGCACAGCACAGCACAGCACAGCACAGCACAGCACAGCACAGCACAGCACAGCACAGCACAGCACAGCACAGCACAGCACAGCACAGCACAGCACAGCACAGCACAGCACAGCACAGCACAGCACAGCACAGCACAGCACAGCACAGCACAGCACAGCACAGCACAGCACAGCACAGCACAGCACAGCACAGCACAGCACAGCACAGCACAGCACAGCACAGCACAGCACAGCACAGCACAGCACAGCACAGCACAGCACAGCACAGCACAGCACAGCACAGCACAGCACAGCACAGCACAGCACAGCACAGCACAGCACAGCACAGCACAGCACAGCACAGCACAGCACAGCACAGCACAGCACAGCACAGCACAGCACAGCACAGCACAGCACAGCACAGCACAGCACAGCACAGCACAGCACAGCACAGCACAGCACAGCACAGCACAGCACAGCACAGCACTGGCACAGCACAGCACAGCCTGGCACAACACAGCACAGCACAGCACTGGCACAGCACAGCACAGCACAGCACAGCCTGGCACAGCACACTGGCCTGGCCTGGCCTGGCCTGGCCTGGCCTGGCACAGCACAGCACAGCACAGCACAGCACAGCACAGCACAGCACAGCACAGCACAGCACAGCACAGCACAACTGGCACAGCACAGCACAGCACAGCACAGCACAGCACAGCACAGCACAGCACAGCACAGCACAGCACAGCACAGCACAGCACAGCACAGCACAGCACAGCACAGCACAGCACAGCACAGCACAGCACAGCACAGCACAGCACAGCACAGCACAGCACAGCACAGCACAGCACAGCACAGCACAGCACAGCACAGCACAGCACAGCACCAGCACAGCACAGCACAGCACAGCACAGCACAGCACAGCACAGCACAGCACAGCACAGCACAGCACAGCACAGCACAGCACAGCACAGCACAGCACAGCACAGCACAGCACAGCACAGCACAGCACAGCACAGCACAGCACAGCACAGCACAGCACAGCACAGCACAGCACAGCACAGCACAGCACAGCACAGCACAGCACAGCACAGCACAGCACAGCACAGCACAGCACAGCACACAGCACAGCACAGCACAGCACAGCACAGCACAGCACAGCACAGCACAGCACAGCACAGCACAGCACAGCACAGCACAGCACAGCACAGCACAGCACAGCACAGCACAGCACAGCACAGCACAGCACAGCACAGCACAGCACAGCACAGCACAGCACAGCACAGCACAGCACAGCACAGCACAGCACAGCACAGCACAGCACAGCACAGCACAGCACAGCACAGCACAGCACAGCACAGCACAGCACAGCACAGCACAGCACAGCACAGCACAGCACAGCACAGCACAGCACAGCACAGCACAGCACAGCACAGCACAGCACAGCACAGCACAGCACAGCACAGCACAGCACAGCACAGCACAGCACAGCACAGCACAGCACAGCACAGCACAGCACAGCACAGCACAGCACAGCACAGCACAGCACAGCACAGCACAACCTGGCACAGCACAGCACAGCACAGCACAGCACAGCACAGCACAGCACAGCACAGCACAGCACAGCACAGCACAGCACAGCACAGCACAGCACAGCACAGCACAGCACAGCACAGCACAGCACAGCACAGCACAGCACAGCACAGCACAGCACAGCACAGCACAGCACAGCACAGCACAGCACAGCACAGCACAGCACAGCACAGCACAGCACAGCACAGCACAGCACAGCACAGCACAGCACAGCACAGCACAGCACAGCACAGCACAGCACAGCACAGCACAGCACAGCACAGCACAGCACAGCACAGCACAGCACAGCACAGCACAGCACAGCACAGCACAGCACAGCACAGCACAGCACAGCACAGCACAGCACAGCACAGCACAGCACAGCACAGCACAGCACAGCACAGCACAGCACAGCACAGCACAGCACAGCACAGCACAGCACAGCACAGCACAGCACAGCACAGCACAGCACAGCACAGCACAGCACAGCACAGCACAGCACAGCACAGCACAGCACAGCACAGCACAGCACAGCACAGCACAGCACAGCACAAGCACAGCACAGCACAGCACAGCACAGCACAGCACAGCACAGCACAGCACAGCACAGCACAGCACAGCACAGCACAGCACAGCACAGCACAGCACAGCACAGCACAGCACAGCACAGCACAGCACAGCACAGCACAGCACAGCACAGCACAGCACAGCACAGCACAGCACAGCACAGCACAGCACAGCACAGCACAGCACAGCACAGCACAGCACAGCACAGCACAGCACAGCACAGCACAGCACAGCACAGCACAGCACAGCACAGCACAGCACAGCACAGCACAGCACAGCACAGCACAGCACAGCACAGCACAGCACAGCACAGCACAGCACAGCACAGCACAGCACAGCACAGCACAGCACAGCACAGCACAGCACAGCACAACTGGCACAGCACAGCACAGCACAGCACAGCACAGCACAGCACAGCACAGCACAGCACAGCACAGCACAGCACAGCACAGCACAGCACAGCACAGCACAGCACAGCACAGCACAGCACAGCACAGCACAGCACAGCACAGCACAGCACAGCACAGCACAGCACAGCACAGCACAGCACAGCACAGCACAGCACAGCACAGCACAGCACAGCACAGCACAGCACAGCACAGCACAGCACAGCACAGCACAGCACAGCACAGCACAGCACAGCACAGCACAGCACAGCACAGCACAGCACAGCACAGCACAGCACAGCACAGCACAGCACAGCACAGCACAGCACAGCACAGCACAGCACAGCACAGCACAGCACAGCACAGCACAGCACAGCACAGCACAGCACAGCACAGCACAGCACAGCACAGCACAGCACAGCACAGCACAGCACAGCACAGCACAGCACAGCACAGCACAGCACAGCACAGCACAGCACAGCACAGCACAGCACAGCACAGCACAGCACAGCACAGCACAGCACAGCACAGCACAGCACAGCACAGCACAGCACAGCACAGCACAGCACAGCACAGCACAGCACAGCACAGCACAGCACAGCACAGCACAGCACAGCACAGCACAGCACAGCACAGCACAGCACAGCACAGCACAGCACAGCACAGCACAGCACAGCACAGCACAGCACAGCACAGCACAGCACAGCACAGCACAGCACAGCACAGCACAGCACAGCACAGCACAGCACAGCACAGCACAGCACAGCACAGCACAGCACAGCACAGCACAGCACAGCACAGCACAGCACAGCACAGCACAGCACAGCACAGCACAGCACAGCACAGCACAGCACAGCACAGCACAGCACAGCACAGCACAGCACAGCACAGCACAGCACAGCACAGCACAGCACAGCACAGCACAGCACAGCACAGCACAGCACAGCACAGCACAGCACAGCACAGCACAGCCTGGCACAGCACAGCACAGCACAGCACAGCACAGCACAGCCTGGCCTGGCACAGCACAGCACAGCACAGCACAGCACAGCACAGCACAGCACAGCACAGCACAGCACAGCACAGCACAGCACAGCACAGCACAGCACAGCACAGCACAGCACAGCACAGCACAGCACAGCACAGCACAGCACAGCACAGCACAGCACAGCACAGCACAGCACAGCACAGCACAGCACAGCACAGCACAGCACAGCACAGCACAGCACAGCACAGCACAGCACAGCACAGCACAGCACAGCACAGCACAGCACAGCACAGCACAGCACAGCACAGCACAGCACAGCACAGCACAGCACAGCACAGCACAGCACAGCACAGCACAGCACAGCACAGCACAGCACAGCACAGCACAGCACAGCACAGCACAGCACAGCACAGCACAGCACAGCACAGCACAGCACAGCACAGCACAGCACAGCACAGCACAGCACAGCACAGCACAGCACAGCACAGCACAGCACAGCACAGCACACAGCACCTTTGCACAGCACAGCACAGCACAGCACAGCACAGCACAGCACAGCACAGCACAGCACAGCACAGCACAGCACAGCACAGCACAGCACAGCACAGCACAGCACAGCACAGCACAGCACAGCACAGCACAGCACAGCACAGCACAGCACAGCACAGCACAGCACAGCACAGCACAGCACAGCACAGCACAGCACAGCACAGCACAGCACAGCACAGCACAGCACAGCACAGCACAGCACAGCACAGCACAGCACAGCACAGCACAGCACAGCACAGCACAGCACAGCACAGCACAGCACAGCACAGCACAGCACAGCACAGCACAGCACAGCACAGCACAGCACAGCACAGCACAGCACAGCCTGGCACAGCACAGCACAGCACAGCACTGGCACAGCACAGCACAGCACAGCACAACCTGGCCTGGCACAGCACAGCACAGCACAGCACAGCACAGCACAGCACAGCACAGCACAGCACAGCACAGCACAGCACAGCACAGCACAGCACAGCACAGCACAGCACAGCACAGCACAGCACAGCACAGCACAGCACAGCACAGCACAGCACAGCACAGCACAGCACAGCACAGCACAGCACAGCACAGCACAGCACAGCACAGCACAGCACAGCACAGCACAGCACAGCACAGCACAGCACAGCACAGCACAGCACAGCACAGCACAGCACAGCACAGCACAGCACAGCACAGCACAGCACAGCACAGCACAGCACAGCACAGCACAGCACAGCACAGCACAGCACAGCACAGCACAGCACAGCACAGCACAGCACAGCACAGCACAGCACAGCACAGCACAGCACAGCACAGCACAGCACAGCACAGCACAGCACAGCACAGCACAGCACAGCACAGCACAGCACAGCACAGCACAGCACAGCACAGCACAGCACAGCACAGCACAGCACAGCACAGCACAGCACAGCACAGCACAGCACAGCACAGCACAGCACAGCACAGCACAGCACAGCACAGCACAGCACAGCACAGCACAGCACAGCACAGCACAGCACAGCACAGCACAGCACAGCACAGCACAGCACAGCACAGCACAGCACAGCACAGCACAGCACAGCACAGCACAGCACAGCACAGCACAGCACAGCACAGCACAGCACAGCACAGCACAGCACAGCACAGCACAGCACAGCACAGCACAGCACAGCACAGCACAGCACAGCACAGCACAGCACAGCACAGCACAGCACAGCACAGCACAGCACAGCACAGCACAGCACAGCACAGCACTGGCACAGCACAGCACAGCACAGCACAGCACAGCACAGCACAGCACAGCACAGCACAGCACAGCACAGCACAGCACAGCACAGCACAGCACAGCACAGCACAGCACAGCACAGCACAGCACAGCACAGCACAGCACAGCACAGCACAGCACAGCACAGCACAGCACAGCACAGCACAGCACAGCACAGCACAGCACAGCACAGCACAGCACAGCACAGCACAGCACAGCACAGCACAGCACAGCACAGCACAGCACAGCACAGCACAGCACAGCACAGCACTGGCCTGGCACTGGCCTGGCCTGGCACACAGCACAGCACAGCACAGCACAGCACAGCACAGCACAGCACAGCACAGCACAGCACAGCTGGCACAGCACAGCACAGCACAGCACAGCACAGCACAGCACAGCACAGCACAACCTGGCACAGCACAGCACAGCACAGCACAGCACAGCACAGCACAGCACAGCACAGCACAGCACAGCACAGCACAGCACAGCACAGCACAGCACAGCACAGCACAGCACAGCACAGCACAGCACAGCACAGCACAGCACAGCACAGCACAGCACAGCACAGCACAGCACAGCACAGCACAGCACAGCACAGCACAGCACAGCACAGCACAGCACAGCACAGCACAGCACAGCACAGCACAGCACAGCACAGCACAGCACAGCACAGCACAGCACAACACAGCACAGCACAGCACAACTGCACAGCACAACGGTTACAGCACAACTGGCACAGCACAGCACAGCACAGCACAGCACAGCACAGCACAGCACAGCACAGCACAGCACAGCACAGCACAGCACAGCACAGCACAGCACAGCACAGCACAGCACAAGCACAGCACAACCTGCAGCACAGCACAGCACAGCACAGCACAGCACAGCACAGCACAGCACAGCACAGCACAGCACAGCACAACTACTTACTGGCACACAGCACAACACAACACAGCCTGGCCTGGCTGACACAACACAGCACAGCACAACTTGGCCAGCCTGGCCTGGCCTGGCCTGGCCTGGCCTGGCCTGGCCTGGCACAACCCGGCACAGCACAGCCTGGCACAGCACAGCACAGCACAGCACAGCACAGCACAGCTGGCCTGGCACTGGCACAGCACAGCACAGCACAGCACAGCACAGCACAACTGGCACAGCACAGCACAGCACAGCACAGCACAGCACAGCACAGCACAGCACAGCACAGCACAGCACAGCACAGCACAGCACAGCACAGCACAGCACAGCACAGCACAGCACAGCACAGCACAGCACAGCACAGCACAGCACAGCACAGCACAGCACAGCACAGCACAGCACAGCACAGCACAGCACAGCACAGCACAGCACAGCACAACGGTTCCTGGCACAGCACAGCACAGCACAGCACAGCACAGCACAGCACAGCACAGCACAGCACAGCACAGCACAGCACAGCACAGCACAGCACAGCACAGCACAGCACAAGCACAGCACAGCACAGCACAGCACAGCACAGCACAGCACAGCACAACACAACCGGTTACAGCACAACGGTTACAACACAACACAACACAACACAGCACAACACAACCGGTTTACAACACAACGGTTTACAACACAACGGTTCCACAACCTGGCACAGCACAGCACAGCACAACGTTTCAACCTGGCAGTTTACAACACAACCCCTAACCCAGTTCCCCCAACACGGTTCCCTAACCTAACCAGTTTCCTTTAACCTAGCAGCCTAACCTGTAGCAACCTAACCTAACACCACAACTTCTTGGTTCCCTAACCTAGCAGTTCAACCTAACCTAACCGGTTTCCTAACTTCTTAGCAGTTCTAACCTAACCTAAACGGTTCAACACAACCTAGCACAACCCTAGCACAACTAACACTAACGGTTCCTAACCTAACACAGCACAACCTAACTGGCCTAACCTAACCTGGTTCCTAACGGTTTCTGGCACGGCACAGCACAGCACACAACAGCACACACACAGCACAACCGGTTCTGTACAGCACAACTGCTTTAAGCACTAACCTAACCTAACCAACCGGTTTCCTAACCTAACCGGCCTAACCTGGCTTCTTTGGCACAACACAACCTCAACCCTAACCGGTTCCCTAGTACCCTAAGCCTAACCGGTTCCTGCTTTCACAGCACAGCACAGCACAACACAGCACAACTACCAACACAGCACCTAACCAGTTCTGGCACAGCACAGCACAGCACAGTTCACCTAACCTATTTAACCCGGTTACTAGCACAACCGGTTCACAACACAACACAACCGGATCAACACAACCTAACACAACCTACTTTAACCTGGCAGTTACAACACAACGGTTACAACACAACACTAACACAACCGGTTCCTAACCTAACACCTGTACCTAACACTAACCAGTTCAACACAACCGGTTTACAACAGCACTAACACTAACACTAACAGCTAACACCGGTTTTAACACAACACAGCACAACACAACACAACACAACACAACCTAACCTAACAACAACACAACACAACCTAACCTAACCTAACCTAACCTAACCTAACGCTAACCTGACCCTGACCCTGACCCTGAGCTGGCTGACCTGACCTGACCCTGACCTGACCTGACCTGACCTGCCCCTGGCTAACACAACGTTTGGCAACCTAACCTAACCTACCTAACAACCCTAACCTGGCCTGGCCTAACGGTTCCTAACCTAACCTAACCCCTAACCTAACCTGACAACACAACCGGTTCCCTAACCGGTTCCCCTAACCAGTTCCCTAACCTAACCCGGTTCCTAACCTAACCTAACCCTAACCGGTTCCCTAACCCGGTTCCCTAACCTAACCAGTTCTAACCTAACCGGTTCCCTAACCTAACCGCAGTTCCCTAACCTAACCCTAACCTACCAGTTCCTAACCTAACCTAACCTAACCAGGTTCAACCTGGCACAACCTAACCTACCCCTAACCTAACACAACCTAACCTAACCGGTTCCTAACCTGGCCTGGCCTAACCTGACACAACCTAACCTGGCCTCCTAACCCCTGACACAACTGGCCTAACCTAACCCGGTTCACAACCTAACCGGTTCTACAACTGGCAGTTCCACAACCCTAACCTGACACAACACAACCGGTTCCCTTTAACTGCCAACTGGCCTCAACCTAACCGGTTTTAACAGCTAACACAACACAACACAACCTAACACAACCTAACCTCCAAGCAGTTCTAACCGGTTTACAACACAACCGGTTCTAACCTAACACAACCTAACACAACCTAACCTAACCTAACCTAACCTAACCAGTTTCTAACCTAACCTAACCAGTTCCTAACCACAACCGGTTCCCTAACCTAACCAGTTCCTAACCTAACCTAACCAGTTCCTAACCTAACCAGTTCCCTAACACAACTAACCTAACCTACACAACTAACCTAACCAGTTCCTAACCTAACCTAACCTAACCTAACCTAACCGGTTCCCTACAACACAACCAGTTCCACCTAACCTAACCTAACACCTAACCAGTTCCCTAACCTAACCGGTTCCCTAACACAACCTAACACTAACCTAACCTAACCGGTTCCTAACACAACCTAACCCTAACCGGTTCCTAAACCTAACCAGTTCCCTAACCAGTTCCCTAACCAGTTCCCTAACCAGTTCCCTAACCAGTTCCCTAACCAGTTCCCTAACCAGTTCCCTAACCCTAACCCTAACCAGTTCCCTAACCCTAACCAGTTCCCTAACCCTAACCCTAACCCTAACCCCTAACCAGTTCCCTAACCCTAACCAGTTCCCTAACCAGTTCCCTAACCCTAACCAGTTCCCTAACCCTAACTAGTTCCCTAACCCTAACCTAGGCATAACTCTAACCCAAACCACCTAGGTAAAACCTTAACACTAACACCCTCAGCATAACATCATAACCCCAGGCCCAATCCCTGAGCTTTAGGACATAATGCCTACACCCTAGACACTAGACACAAACCACTAACCCCAAAGACTAACCGTAACACTAATGAGTTTGCCTCTGGCAAATACGGCGCAACATGCAACAAATCGTGCGACAGCTTTCAAAAAACAGTTCACATTCTAGCCGATCAAATGCAACGAGCAACACATCAATTAAAAACGTCCAAAAACAAGTTCCCCGTCTCACCCATCGGGTGCCACATGCAACACATTGAAGACAAACGTTCCAAAAACGAGCTCACACTGTCGCCAATCGTGTGCAACATGAATCACATCGGGTCCAATGTTTCAAAGACATCGTCACCCTCTCACCAAGAAGATGTGACATGCAGCAGATACAGTCCACTGTTTCAACAGACAAGTTCACCGTCTGGCCAAATGGGTCCAATCAAAAACGACAACATTCCACACTTTCAAAAAATGAGTTCACATTCTTGCCGATCTGGTGCAACCTGCAACAAATTGAGTCCAAACTTTCGTAATACAACTTCACTGTCTAACCATTTGGATACAACCTGCAACACATCGAATCCATACTTTCAAAAATCGAGCTCACCCTCTCGGCAATCGGATGTAACCAGAAACAAATCAAGTAGAAACTTGACAAAAACAAATTCATTCTCTAGACAATCGAGTGCAACATGCAAGAAATCGAGTCCAAACTTTCCAAAAACAAGCTCATCCTCTCGCCAAATGGGTGCAACAATAAACATCTTGAGTCCGTTTCCAAAATGAGATCACTCTCTCGCCCAGTGGATGCAACCTGCAGCACATCAAGTGCAAAGTTTCCACAAACAAGTTCACTCTCTCGCCAATCGGGTGCAACTAGCAACAAAACCGGTTCCTTTTTTCGTCACAGTTCACCCTCTTGCCGATCGGGTGCAACATGCAACAAATTGAGTCCAAACTTTTGTAAGGCCGCCTCACTGTCTCTCCGATCGGGGGCAACCAGCAACATAACAAATCCAAACATTCAAACATCGAGGTCACCCTCTCGCCAATCGTGTGCAACATGCAACACATCGAGTCCAAATGTGCCAAAAACGAGTTCACCCTCTCACTGATGGTGACATAATACTTAACGATAATGAATGACTGTGTTCACATTGAATGTATGGATTTTAATTTTATTGTTTATGTCCATTGTGTCTGTATTCACTGTAGTGAGTAAAGATGTGCTTCTTTTAGAGGTGCTATCGATACAATCAACACCCATTAAGGTGAGATAGTTATGCCGTTCGGCATAGTAATTTTATTTTAAGCAAAACTTGTTATACCCATCTTATTCATCATGCTGCAGTTACAAGATTGTCAGATGTAATGATGTGTAGAACAGAAATGAGGCAGAATAATTTAGAATGCACATCAAGTAAAAACATGCATATATGAAATGAGCCATTTGGATAGCTGCATGCGATGGGAATACGTGATGGGAGATGGGAGGATCCAGGACCCTTATGCATTCCTATTGCCTCATCCATCCACTATAATCAATAACTCGGATGACCACATATGGGTATTTCACACACATCTAAATACACAAGGGCAAAACATGACCTGTGTCAGGTGGTCTGTCATCTTTCCGGTATGATCACATGAATATAATCAAAGTGAACCAGATGCAGACAGTAAAAACCATTAGTTATTATCATTGGAATTGGGAAACATACTTCTCACATTATTATCTGTGACGGTGATGTCTCCTTGTAATATGTTTTCTTTGCAACTGTCGTGCACTTAGAGTGCGGGTCATAAAATGGTAGTTTGACAGCCTTGGGATAACTGATATACACTTCAATGAATGAAAACTTTTTATAATATATTTTAGTCACAGGATGAACATAAAACGTGGATCATCTACAGCTTAAAGTCAGAAGGCTGAAAAAGCACATCTGAATTTTAAGGCTTTACGTTCAGGACTCTGTAGTGTGTACCACTGTCGAAAAGCATGAGACTCAGAAAACAGCTCTTATATTGAACAAAATGGACACCAATTTGAGCTCTTAGCTCAGAGACTGTCCAAACCAGGCGTCACTGTTTTTTCTCATGGTCTTTTGAGAACCTAGACTGGGAGTTGACAAACTTTTCAGACAAAAGAGCCGATCCTGTCCCTCACGGCAATTTAGAAACTAGTCGAGAGACATAAAACACATGAAATCGCCATTACATGAATAATACTCTTTAAATTTTTTTATAAATAAAAATATGATACTTTTAGTTTAGTTTTCAATTTTACTTCAGAGCCCCATGCACGCCCACAAATGGCAGCATGTGGCTTGTGCGCCTGTTTGCCAAACCCTGACCCAGAAAAAACAACATACGTTATGGAATGTTGTTTTCAAGTGGCGTGGTTTTCCTGTGTGACTGTCTAAAGAACCACAATCGGGCTCTGCATCTGAGGTCTAGGGTTCAGAGGCTGGTTGGCACTCAGCACTCTGATACCACAAAGAAAACATGATTTTGCACACCGAGCCCTTTCTCTGACCAGTTTCCTGATAACCGACGCCTCTCTCCCACCCGTAAGCATAGTGCACACACAGGAAGCTTCTCCTTACCTTTTCCTTCTTTGTCCACTGCCTCCGGGGGAGATAGCGAGGTAAACCGGGAACAGAAGCATGTCCCGCCTTCTCTTCAAAGCCATAGTCCATGCGTGGCAGATGCAGAGGTTTAACAAGTTCCCTCAAAACATAGTCCAGCACAGGATGCAAACGGCGTGATGGCGGCTCTGGCCCCTGGTTGTCAGGTGAGGTTCTGGACCCCGGCCCCTGGCTCTTATGGGTCACTCTGGCTCCTGGCTCTCATGGGACACTGGCTGCCTTCTGAGGTGCCGGGCTGGCCCCCAGCTCTCATGGGACACTTTGACTCCCGCCTCTCATGAACACTGGCTGCCTTCTGTGTTGCCAGGCTGGCCCCCAGCTCTCAGGGGACACTGTGGCTCCCACCTCTCATGAACACTGGCTGCCTTCTGTGTTGCCAGGCGGGCCCCCGGCTCTCCTGCCAGACTCACGCTTCATGCTCACCCAATGATCTCAAAAAGTGGTGCCACAGGAATGGATCACTTAAACTGTGACTGGAGTGCAGGGGAGCAGACTCCCCTGACCAGGGTTTCTCTCAGGTAAAGCCGGCGTCGGTGGGGGAGGAAAATAAAGAAGGGAGACAGTGGAGACACCGGGGGAGTTAAAGAGAAAACAGTATCACCCTTTATTGCAATAACATATCCTTTATATAGGGACTTTTGATCATTATCCAATCACAACTTTAAGTTCCACATAGTTTTGATGTATTTTTCTCTTAAGACTTTTAGTCCTTATAATTCTTCTCCCCAGGGCACACTGTGACCTTTTCTATGTTTAAGGATAATCTCATCTATGAGAATGTCTTTATGACCCAGACTCAGTTTCTACACATCACCTGAAGAATGGTTACCTTGACTATCTAGTCCTGGATTCCAGCAGTATATACTTGAGCAACAGGGCATATACTTGAGCTAAAGCTTCAGTGTCTGTTGCTACAACAATGTACAAGGCAAAGAATCCAATTAAGGCTATAGATTAACAGCTCATGGTCAGCAAGTTGTCCCTTATCAGAACTCTCATGGCCTGGAGACTTTTGTTAGTCTCAAGGAGACTTTTCACTGTGGTTATCTTACGCAAACGAGCTTAACAGATTCAAGTTATTATCAGTTAATCATAGCCAGGCTTTTGCCTTAAGTGGCCAGGGGTCTGGGCCTGATTCCAAGGGGCTTGAGTCCCCTACTACTTAGTCCTGGGGTCCCCATGGAACTATTGCCTGGCTTGGGTTGTCTCCCCTCTTTTCTAGATCTTAACTTTTGTTGGCTACATAGTTATCTCATTGGGGTTCCACAAGAACTTGCCATAAATAAAATGAAAGTACTGTCTCCTGTAGGATCTCATGTAGAGAAAAGGCACATGGCTTCACAGGCATGGAGACTATAACCGACCATGAAACCTTGTCATATATTGGGGTGCTGAAGGTTCCCAACACTGGGGGAAGCATTCATCAGAAACAGTATGATGAATACGAATTGTATAATAAGTTCTGTTTAAAATAAAATTAATGTGCTGAGCAGAAACTGGTTTGGAAGTACTCACATAAAACCAGCCGGGAGAACATCCTGGGAAAACTCCGGCAAGCAGACATGCAACCCTGATCCCTGACACATCCTCTGCTCCTCATGCAGTGGCTGAAGCTGGGATGGAGATTCTACCTTCAAGTTTTGCCTCTCCCCTTACCCGGGCGCCCCATGTGCCTCTGAGGCTGGCTCAAACTGGGATGGCAAAATGTAATCTAGGTCTAGCCTTGCTTTTTTCCACATGCATACCATAGCTGCGGAGCAGCTCAATAATGTTACAGCACCATTATGAAGCATCGGGGCCCTTGGGAGAGGTGACCCTGGGGCGAGTTCCCTCTCTGGATTGACACTTGTACTCTACACTGCTTCACGTGTTTCAACCTGGTGTGGTCCTGGCCGCTCTGTCCCCAGTACACGTCTTTCTTCTTCAGTAGCCTGTGGGAGGCAGGCGGTTTAGTGCAAGCTTCTCCCTCAAACGTGATTTGTGTGAAAGTGGCTGCTAGGCTACTGTTTTAACCTTTTAAGGCGTTACCCAGCCAGAACCCTTAAGGAGGTATCTTCTTTCTCAGAATTTACATGTGCGTGGTTGGGCATGTGAGTGGCACAGGGACAAATGATAAGGACACACATGAGTGCGACATTTCCAGCCAGTCTCGGTGGAAGCCAGGGGACAGGGTCACGCAAAGGCAGACGGTCGTGGGAGTCACGGCTGTCAGGGTCTGGAGAGAGCAGAGAATCAGGGGAGAGTCATTGTGGACAGGGTCTCACAAACCCAGCAGTTCACGCTAGACTCATGGTGGACAAGGTCTCGCGAGAGCAGCAGTTCGTGCGAGAGTCATGGCTGCCAGGGGCTCGGAAGACCAGAAAAACCCACAAATCGTAGCCACCAGGGTCTTGCCAGAGCAGAGGGTTGCGCGACAAATATGGCTGCCTGGGGTTAGGCCTCTGAATATTAGAGACCTTGACTTAGTGTTAGGCCTCTGAATTTTAGGTCTCAGAGACCTTGACGTACAGACAGCCAAGAAAACAACAAAAAGTCTGTGGGCCTGCCCCTGCCGACAGAGCCAACCTTGTGATAACACAAAACACCACCCAACAGCTACTGGCTGACAGGCAGTCGGCATTTTCTGTTCAAACAAAGCTACCCTGTCAGCACCGAGCCTAGAGAACCCTCCTCACCGCCCCCCTCAGGGCTGCAAGCCTCCTTCAGAAGTGCAGCCAGGGCTGGAGTCATCTTTGCTCAGCCAGATAGACTGTCTGTTAGAAAAGAGACTTTCTCTTAATAAACTTTGTTAATTTACCTCACATGTGCGTTCCTTTACCGGCCGACCTGTCACCAGGATCTGGTGAGAGCAGACATTATTGCAGGAGTCGTGGCTGCCACGGTCTCCTGAGAACGGAGGGTCACGCGAGAGCACAAGGCCCTGAGGGACTCGCGAGAGAACAAGGCCGTGCGAGTCGGGGCTGGTAAGTCACAAGGCTTCCTAGGCGCAAACTGCTGAGTGGGTGCAGGCGGGGCGTTGGCCACCAGGGACCCAGCAGAGGAAGGACATAGTGGGGAAAAATGTGGGTTTTTCTTCGGGGTGTAAGATGGTGTTCAGTGCTGTTGTTTTGCATACAGCTGCCCAGTGTTCCCAGTGTCATTTCTGCTGCTTCACATTTAGGCTCCATTCTGCTCCATTGATCAGTGTGGTTTTAGGACAACACCACCCTGTTTGGATTACTATAGTTTTTTCTGATTGAGTGATCTGGAAACCTGGAATTAAAAATCCACCTGTGTCTACCACATCCGGGGTCACTCACGTCACCCAAGGCACAGTGGATACTAATACAGTCTCCCCACAATCTCTCTCAGTGAAATGCAGATGGCTCCAGGGAGATTACCTTCAACTCGGACGGTGAACAGGGTCTGCATACGCTTGTCCTCTGTGACAAACATGGATGTTTCCTCTACTGTTATGGTGTGGTATGGACATGGTTGTTTTGAATTTTAACTTTCCAGTAATTTCAAAAGAATTGCCATTGTAGTGTGTGTGACAGGTGTATCGTATTGTGGTTTCAATTTGCATTTACATGACTACTGATGTTTAACATCTGTTGAAGTGTCTTGACCATTTGTATGTTTTCTCGGGAGAAAGATGTGTTCAACTATATTTTCTGCAATAAAAAAATAAAGTACTGGACCGGCCAGGTGGCTCAGGTGGTTAAGAGCTCACTCAAGAGTGCGAGCTCTGAGCAACAGGATTGCCGGTTGGATTCCCAGCCCGAGCTGAGCAGCCGCTGAGATGCCAACAGGTAGCAGGAAGGCTCAGCTATAAAATATACAAATAAATAAAGTATAGATAAAGCACTAATTACAAAGATGAACTGTTTTGGTATAAGTGCCTGAAAATAAGTTTTCTTTTGTTTTTTACTGTAATGTAACTGTTTGACATTCAGCTTTTGTTTGCAGAGGTATCCACTATAAAGACATCCATGTCAAATGTATTTGGCCAGCTACGCAGTCACAAAGAGAGCCATGAACTTCCCCTTTAAAAAGGCCCAGGCTGGGAGGGCCGAGTGGCACGGTGCTTAAGCGCTATCTTGGGAAGCCAGCGGCCACGTTTCGGGTCCCACATATGAGGGCCAGTGACACTACCCTCAAAAAAAAAAAAAAAAAAGTAAAACAGCCAAGGATGATCTAAATAACTGCTTGCTGGATTGAGTGACTCAATAAAGAGTGAACCTGTGAAACCTCAAGTCTGCATGAGTGCTCCCTCTCTACCCAGGACCTTATGGTGTAGCCTGAGGCATGCCATGGGCCCTCCATGACCTGTGAGTAATACACTTTGTTGTTTTTCCCACAAAGTTCCACGATGGTTGTGCTGAGGCCTTTCTTGATATCATAGTAAGAGAAAGGCCGGACCGGCCACAACATTGGTTCTGGTCAAGGAAATGCCTACGGGGGCTCAGCGCAGTGGTACAGCCCGGGTGACCGACCCAGGCATCTATAATCAATAGCATAATTATGGATAAGCTCAGACCAATGCAAAGCCACATTGAAAACATGCTAAATGGAAGTCAGATAGAAAAGACCGCATATGTTATGATTATAGTTATATAGAAATGTCCGGTTTAGGTACATTCATAATAACACAAAAGTAGAATGATAGTAGCCAAGGGATAGGGGAAGGAATGGAGTTACTGTGAAGTGAATGGGGACAAGGCTTCATTTTGGAGTGATGATAAATGTTCTGCAATTTTACAGTGGTGATATTTACACAGCTGTGTGAATACTGGAGTGCCCCTTATCCGTGCTTTCTCACTTTGCATGGTCAACTTCAGTCCAAAAATATTACATGGAAAATTCCACAAAATAAATCATAACTTTTAAATTGCACAACATTCTGAGAAGCATGATAAAATCTTGTACCATTATATATTTTTCCACCAAGAATGAAAATCGTGCCTTTCTCCACCATTCCCACGCTAATACGCTCCCTGCCTGTCAGTCACCTTGGTTATCAGGTAGACTGTAGCGGGACTGCAGTGCTTTTGTTCAAGTGACCCTTATTTTACTTAGTAATGGCTCAGAAGTGCAAGAGTAGTGATGCTGGCACATTGGATACACCAAAGAAAAGCAATAGTTCTTCCTTTTAGTGAATATATATATGCATGGTTCAGTACTATCTGAGGTTTCAGGCATCCACTGGGGGTCCTGGAATGTATCACCCATAGATAAAGGGGAAAGATTATGCTGAAAATGACTGAATGATACACTTTATAATGATGAATTTTATGGTATAGAAATTATACCTCTGGGCCGGCCGAGTGGCAAGGTAGTTAAGCGCTGGCTTCGGATGCCAGTGGCCCTGATTTGGGTCCCACATATGAGGCCCAGTGACACTGCCCTAAAAAAAAAAACAAAAAAAAAAAAACAATAAATTATACCTCAATAAGCTTCCTATGAAAATAGCAACTTTTTAAATTAAATGATTTTTGAGTAGTTTTTAACTTCAATGATTTTGATAGTTTTTCAACAATAATCTCACCCAAATTTACAAGATTTCCATTGCCCTGGCAGACAATCCTTTACATATCAGGCCTAATAGAAACCAGCTTGATTCTCACATTAGCATCTGCATTCAATCGACATGCTGTCTTGTGGAAATATATAAAAGAAGCCTGGACTCACCCAAGTATATAAAAGAAGCCTGGACTCACCCAAGTATATAGTTGAAAAAGGATAGGGTAGTTTAATATAATTATCATATAATTGTGGATATTCGTGTTAGATCGTACAGGCTGAACAGGGGACAACTTAATTGCAGTGTTCAGTCTGACGTCATACAGGTGTTGACCTTAAACACAAAGTCCGATAGATATTCCTCCAAAAAAAAAAAAGTTTGATTGGGGAAAAAGTAAGAATTGCCATCCGGAACATGCAGCCGTGCAAACACGTGCTGCAAGTTACTAACACAAAGGCAAAATTCTTTTCTAGAAAGGAGTCTGGAACTCTTATAACCAAGGGGCTCTTCCTGTGGGGCTTGGCCATCGATTTCGTGGAGAAAGCTCCCCCTATAGGCATTCTCCATTCCAGCCCTGGGTGAGGTCTTTATTTTTCTTACAGAGGTAAACTTTCTTTTTGCTGTATTACATTAAAATCCATTGGCCTAACTTTAAATTGTTGTTTCATGCATGATTTTGTACATTGTGCACGCTTTTTATAATGCAAGGGAATGCTATCATTTATTTTGCATGAATTTTCTTTCAAGCAAAGTTAAGCTTCCAAATCTAATAGTGCTATTTTTGGAGATAACAATGGAATTTCAATGTAAATTACAAAACATTGTTACATGGATATTGTAAGACAGGTAATCAAAAGTTGAGATTTGATAAAATTATTATTATTATTTTTTTTTTTAAGGGCAGTGTCACTGGCCCTCTTATGTGGGACCAAACCGGGGACGCTGGCTTCCCAGGCCAGCACTTAACCACCTCCCCTGATAAAATTATTTTCAATGCTCCATTAAGGACATCCTGAAATGAAATATCATATGCTTTGAAACTGTGAATGTGGTGATGAAGAAGAAAATAGCTACTAATTAATAAACTCCGGTACCATGTCCTTGATGCATGATGAGTGCCAATCGTTTTATAGACTAATGCTTTTTCACCATTGGTGCAAATCCAACAAATAACTGTTGGGGGCCATGCAGGATAGCTTTAGCTTGAAAAATACATGTTGTTCTCCTTTGTCCCACCAGGGAGGTGTTATTCACTATTGAGGTTTGTAGACAGAATGGCCAGTTCCAGTGAATGCACACACAAAAAAAGATGTTTGTCCATATGCTCGAAACTAGTAGCCTGGCAGCCTGACCTTTAAGCTTCTATTTAGTAGTTAATAGATTACTAGCATATGTAGTTATACATGCCATCTATTGTCTACCCTACACGTATCCTGAAACCCTGAAAATGTATATAAGGACTGTGAGAAATAAACTCGGGATCTATCTCCCTACCATCTGTTCTGCAAAAAAGAAATTTCTGCCTCTTCATTGCGCCAACTCCGTGCCCACCTTCTTGAGCCCTGGTCCTGCCAGAGCTGGACTCTCGCAAGTGGCGCCCAAACAGGGACCTGAAGGTAAGTGTTCTCTTCTGTCTCAGGCATGGATAGGATTCCACTTAGGGTGCTGCAGACACCCTGGATAGTGAGGCCAGGTTAGAATAAGTGGTTATCAGAGATATAAGTCATTATGGGACCATCTGAGGCAAAAGACCGTCATCTTTACGTTAATATCATTAAGAGTTCATTAAAAGGCAGAGGAGTAAATATACATGGCCACCAGATTAGTAAATTTCTTCAGTTCGTGCAACAATGCTGCCCATGGTTTCCAGAGGAGGAAATGTAAATTTGGAAACTTGGGAAAAAATAGGAAGAGAAATGAAAGAATTTTATATGGAACATGGCCCAGGAAGGGTACCTCATGAAGCATTTAGTTTATGGCGTCTGTTCTGAGACTCCTTAGATCCTAGACATGAGTCATCAGCATTCTTTCAGAGTTTAGGTGAATCTCAGGAGATTGTGGAGAAACCCGTCCGCTCCTTAAAAGGGACCATCACGAGAATTGAAAAACAATATCTTTCCTGTTACCAGCCCAAGATCCTCTAGTTCAGAGGATTCCAGCTCAGAGGAAGACTCTGAAGCTGAGGATCCAGGAGGAGGGAATAGGCTAGATCCACAGGATGAGGACACCCTGGAGGAAGAGGCAGCAGGATATCATCATAGTGATGATGAGTTCCCTGTAATTCGCCCTGGATGTGGGTCATTACAGAGAATCCCTCCAAGGGCCCCTCCTAAGTCCAAAAGCTCTAAGTCTAAGAAAAGAAAACCACACTGCCCTCAGCCTCTAGGGCTCATAGGTGTGGCCCGAGAAGCAGAAGCAAGAGGGGATTTATCATTCTAGTCATGTTTTCCAGTGGATATGGAATGGTAAGAGCCCACTTGGGAGCCACTTCCTTATAAAATTCTCAGAGTTAAAATTAGCCTGCACTCAATACGGTCCTAACAGTCCTTATACTATGTCCTTGGTAGAAGCTTTAGCAGGACAGTGGGTGACACCCAACGATTGGCAGGGAGCGGCTAAATCCTGACTTTCAGGGGGTAACTATATCATTTGGAGAATAGAGAATGAGGATTATTGTAAGGCAGAAGCAAAAAAAAGTCGTGTTGTCACTGAGGCCATGTTATTAGGTACAGGGGTCTGGGACTCAGCTCAGACTCAACTTAAGTTGAGCAAAGATGCTCTCACACTTACCAATGCGTGTGCGATAGCTGCCTGGAAAAGGATCCCAAAGAGAGGAGGACCTTCCTCCGCATTGACAGGAAGAAAGCAAAAGTCAGACGAGTCATTGGAGGAATTTTTGGCTCACCTCATGGAGGCAAGTGGAAAAGGTTATAGCAGAGCCAACCGCAGGAACACTGTTACTCAAACAATTGGATTTTGAAAATGCAAATAGCACTTGTAAAGGTCTCATCCGGCCCGTCTGTAAAACAGGCACAATGGAAGATTATGAGCAAGCCTGTCAGGACATAAATCCTGCTGTAATTCAAGGACTGGCTATAGCTGCAGCTTTAAAGGGAGAGAGCAATTCTCAATTTGTTAAGACAATCAATCAGGGACCTCCTACAAAACCAAAAAATTCATGCTGTTACAATTGCGGTCCGCCTGGTCATTTCAGCAGGGAGTGCCCCTACGAAAAGAGTAAAAATTGTGGAGCCCCGCCTGCTCCTGCATTGCCTCTGCCCTTACTTCCGGCAGCTCAGGGCGAAATGCAGCTATAGCCAAGACCAAGAACTGTCCTAAATGCCAAAAGGGTTTTCATTGGAGCAATGAATGTCGTTCCAAGTTTAATAAGAATGGACAGCCCCTAGGGAATAATCAAGAGCTTTCCTTGGGTCCTTTTAATGTACAGTCTGGTGGACCCCAACAGGGAAACTGGCAACGGGTCCAGCCTCGGGCCCAAACAATAACAGGGGCATCCTTCCAAAGCAACAACCCCTTCCTCCCTCAGGGACAGGCACAGTGCTCTCCCTGTATAGAGCCACTCCAGGGAGTGCAGGATTGTACCTCTGTGCCACCACCAGCACAATATTAACCCCAGAATCAACTCCTACTAAAAAACCCACTGGCATATATGGCCCATTACCAGAAGGAACAGTGGGATTGTTACTCTGAAGGAGCTCTGTTTCCCTTCAAGGGATAACCGTCCTACCGGGAGGGATTGGTGCGGATTATTCTGGGGAAATACACATTATGATTGCCCCTCCAGTCAAAGCTGTTAAAATTCAATCGGGCCAAAGAATTGCACAGTTACCCCTTGTAGGGCTCTCCAATCCAGTTGGGACTACTTCCCCTCGAGGAGCTCGGGGTTTCGGTTCATCTGACGCTGCATATCTCTGGCAGGAAATTAGAGCTCAGAGATCTCTCAAAGTGTTGAAAGTACAAGGAAAGCCCATAGAGGGACTGTTGGAAAGATTGGCCTACATCTTGGCCCATCCAAGAGACGGCTTCTAATCTCATTGGGTTAGGATCAGCTAAAAATGTTCTTAAAAGCTCATCTATGCTAACCTTGGAGGATCCAGATGGAGGAGCTGGTCACTTTAATCCCTATGTAATTCCTTCTCTTCCATTCAGCCTTTGGGGACGAGATGTCCTTAGTCGAGTGGGGGTCCTACTATACAGTTCTAATGATCAAGTGACAGCCCAAATGTTGGATACGGGATATGTACCTAGCACCAGGATAGGTACCAAGGGACAAGAAAGAATTTCGCCCATTTCTCCTAAGCCCAATGTTAACACCACAGGATTAGGGTATAAGGATTTTTCCAGGGGGCGATTGCACTAAAAGCAGCCGACCCCTTAACTTGGAAAACTGACTCCCCCGTATGGGTTGAGCAATGGCCCCTGCCAAAGGAAAAGCTGGAGGCTGCCGACCTCTTAATACAGGGCCAATTGGAGGTTGGACACATAGAACCCTCAAATTCCCCTTGGAATACCCCTATCTTTGTAATCAAGAAAATATCAGGCAAATGGAGACTCCTTAAGGACTTAAGAGCTGTTAATGCCACTATGGAAGATATGGGAGCTTTGCAACCTGGCCTCCCTTCCCCTGACACCATTCCTAAGGGAGATTACATTATAGTAATTGATTTACAAGATTGCTTCTTCACCATCCCCTTGGCTGCCCAGGATTACAAAAGGTTTGCCTTTAGCCTTCCATCCACTAATCTTAAGGAACCTTATCGTAGATGTCAGTGGAAAGTCCTTCCCCAAGACATGAAAAATAGCCCCATTCTGTCAAAAATTTGTAAGTCAAGCGCTTGGTGATATAAGGGAAACTTTTCATGAGGTCTACATCATTCATTACATGGATGATATTCTTCTTTATCATAAACAATCAGAAGTAGTCCACGAGGTCTTAGAGTCTACAGTGCATGCTTTACAAAGTCATGGTCTAAAGATAGCGCCAGAAAGAATTCAAACACACCCCCCATTTAATTATTTGGGGAGAGTGCTTCATAATAATATAATTACCCATCAGCCTTTAGAATTTAGAACAGATTCTTTGTCCACTCTAAATGATTTTCAAAAACTTTTGGGAGATATTAATTGGATTAGACCCTCTTTGAAACTGACCACCAAAGAGTTAAAACCTATATTTGATATCCTTCGGGGAGACTCTAACCCTCGGACTCCTCGACATTTGACAGAGGAGGCAAAAATCGCTCTTACCTTGGTAAATAAGGCCACAAATCACCAGTTCTTAACAAGGTTGGATGATTATAAACCTTTGGCTTTGGACATTCTGCCCACGCCCCATATTCCCACTGTATGTCTTCGGCAACACGGGCCACTGGAGTGGATTCACCTCCCCACCACATCTAAAAAGATTGTAACAGCATATCCAAATCAGATTGCAGCTATGACAGCTAAAGGGCGATGCCGTAGCACAGAATTGTTCGGCAGGGATGTGCCTCTCGTCATTCTCTCTTATAAAAAGGAACAAATTGAACTGTTATTTCAATTTAATGATGAATGGCAGATTGCCTTTGGAGGATTAACAGGACAAATTCAGTACCATCTACCTGATCACCCCCTCCTTCAATTTATGTTGACACACCCTGTCATATTTCCCTCGTGGTCACAGGCTGAACCACTTCCTCCACCTCCAGTTTCATTCTTTACTGACGGATCCTCTAATGGTATAGCAGTCACAGTTATTGAGGAGGAGAAACATGTTCAACATACTTCTGAAAAATCAGCACAAAAAACAGAACTTTTGGCAGTCATTTTTGCTTTCAAGCACTTCTTAGACTAACCTTTCAATCTCTTCACTGATTCAGTGTACATAGTAAGATTGTTCCCACATACAGAGACAGCCTCCCTGCCCAATCATAAGATGACCATCTTCTCTTTACTGCAAGAATTACAAGACTTGATCCATGGAAGGTCTGTTACCTTTTTTGTGGGGTATGTTCGGGCACATTCTGCCCTTCCTGGTCCAATACATCAAGGCAATCACCTTGCTGATGCTTTAACAAGACCAGTTATTGCTACTGCTATAGAGGCTGCTGCTACAAGCCATGCCTTGCACCATCAAAATGCTACAGCCCTCCGATATCTGTTTCAAATATCAAGGGAAACTGCTAGGGCTATTGTGCGGGATTGTCCTGCTTGCCCTGTTCATCATTCTAGCCCTGTTCTCCGTGTTAATCCAAGAGGACTTACTCCAAATGCCCTTTGGCAGATGTATGTTACTCATATCCCTACTTTTGGCAAACTTAATTATGTACATGTGTGTGTTGATACCTTTTCTCATGTTATTCTTGCCTCGGCTCACACTGGAGAAGCCGTTCGAAATGTGATCCAACATCTAACGCAGTGTTTTACGTACCTGGGCATCCCTAAGGCCTTCAAGACAGACTATGCCCCTGCTTATCCAGTCAAAGCTTTTAAAAAATTCTGTAACACTTCAGATTAAACATCATACAGGCATACCTTATAATCCACAAGGTCAGGACATCGTAGCAAGAGCTCACCAAACAAAACCCAAATTACAAAACTTCAAGAAGGAGAGTTCAAATATAGCTCCCCTCACCACATCCTCCAACATGCACTTTTTGTAATTAATAATTGCAGTGTAGATAACAATGGACTCTCCAACATGCATAGGCATTGGCACCCGGAGGCCACTGAGCCCAGGCCTGTCGTCCATTGGAAGGACCTTCTAAATGGTCAATGGAAAGGACCACATGTCCTCCTTGTGGGCAAGGATATGCTTGTGTCTTTCCACAGGACTCTGACTCACCTATTTGGATTCCTGATCGTTTGATTCGGCCCTATAATAAGGCCGCCTGACTATCCTAGAGTTAATGCTTCTCTCACCCTTATTGCAAATTTGTACAAATAACCCCAACCCCAAATCATTAAGGGGGCGAGGGCATGATTGTGTTTCTCCATAGGATACTAAAAATGCTAAGTGGCTTCCAAAAAGACTGGTCCACTTCGCGGGAACCCACCCTGTATTGGATGACACCCCGGCTGCTGATTTTACTGGTATGCCCCCTGACGAATCAAGGACAGATGTACTGGGCATATGTGCCCGACCCGCCCATTCTCCATCCATCCATCTTGGAAAGTCCTAAGATCCCAGTCTATGTCAATAATACCCATGCCCTAGGACTGCCATCTAGTGGCCATTTGAAATGGCAAACGAAGGAGAATTTCAACTATAGTGCCTCAGGGATGGCATTGCCTATTTGTATTTCTACAAATGTATCAGTCACAGGATGTTTGCGCAGCTCCTATGTGACTTTGCATACTAATAACTCCCAGATAGGATGGAACGTTCATCTTAATTTGTTAGGTGATTGGTCAGGAGGACAGAAAGTAAAAGAGACTATGCCGCAGTCACTCCTGCCATGTGATGAAAAAGTCGGACTAAACACCGAGGCTGTCCCCTGGAGAATGTGCCATGTCAACATGACAGTGAGATACAATATTCATGGAGTGAATCGGTACATTCTGTACTGGTCTCAAACGAGTTGTACAAGGGAACTGGCCTCTGGAATGTGGAAGTCGGAACACAATACCAGCAGCACTCTTTTTGGATAATTGCAGGGTGAGAGCCTCCAAACTGTGACTGTTTGTAGACCAGATACTCCCTGTACTTCAACTAGTCGCTCTGTCAATGTATCCGCCTGTATTCCCTCTCCTTATGTACTCATGATTGGAAACTTGTCTATTACTTGTAATGGTTTAAGATTTAATGTATCTTGTTATAATTGCACCTTGACAAACTGTGTCTCTTGGGTAACACTTGGGACCCGCGTTATGATATCTCCAACCATCTTTTGTTATGCTTCCTGTTAATGTTTCTGGACCATGGTATGCTGAGAGAAGCTTGCAATTATTTAAAGAGATTGAATATGCTTTGAGTAGACAAAAAAGATTTATAGGGCTTTTAATTGCTGGAATTGCTGCTCTTGTAACTATTATTGCAACTGTTGCCACTGCTGCAGTGGCCCTCTCTCAGACTGTTCAAAATGCTCACTATGTTAATGAATTATCTAAAAATGTTACTGTTACTTTAGGAACCCAAGAAGATATAGATGAAAAATTAGAACAAAAGGTAAATGCATTATATGATATGGTTCAATATTTAGGTGATGAAATTCAAACTTTGAAAGTATGGTCTCATTTGAAATGTCATACAAAATATCATTGGATATGTGTCATGCCTAAAACTTAAAATGAAAGCTTCTATGGGTGGAACAAAATCCGCCTGCACCTCCAAGGTATCTGGCATGATGCTAATCTATCATTAGATATGCTCCGGTTACATGACGAAATACAGAATATGAAGGAAGCCAAACCTTTACAGTTTGATGCTGCGCAGGCTGCTTCTACTTTTGTGAACCAAATTAAAAACTCCTTCCCGTCCATGAAAGACACCATCCATCTGATCATGTCAATTCTTGCATTGGGTCTCTGAGCCATTCTGGTTTTGTGCCTACTCCCCATCCTCATAAAATGTTTTTAAATCATTTTTTTGAGATACAGGCTAAGATACATGAAATGAAGCTCAAGGCCTTACCTTGATCTGGGTCATATACCTGCTTGCTCCATTCCTCCATTAGCCAGAGACAGGAAAGGACCTCCTTGAATGTAACCAACCTAAGACAGGGCTTGATAGTTAGAGGATCAAGTGCCAATGATGGGTAAGGTTATTATTTCATTAGGGGGACGCCTAAGTCAGTCACTGTTGCTCGTAGCCACCTGGGGTCACAGGAGTGCTTTATAAATAAAAATAGGGGGAGATGTTGGGGGCCATGCAGGATAGCTTTAGCCTGAGAAATACATGTTGTTCTCCTTGATCCCACCTGGGAGGTGTTATTCACTATGGAAGTTTGTGGAGAGAATGACCAGTTCCAGTGAATGCACAAAAAGAAAGATGTTTGTCCATATGCTCGAAACTATGGACAGTTTTTGGGAGACTGACCTTTAAGCTTCCATTGAGTAGTTAATAGATTACTAGCAGAAGTAGTCATGCATGCCTGTCATTTTCTGTTCAGCACGTACCCTCAGATGTATACAGTATGTAAGGTCTGTGAGAAATAAACTCAGGGCTTCAGTATTTACTGTTGCCCTCCCGATGCCTATCTCTGTCTTCTCTGTCTTTTCCTAATCCTCACTCCCCCTTTCAGGACCGTTCGTATTTTGCCGGCTGGAAGGGGCAGAAAGGGAACGTGGGTACATAGACATGCTGAGCTAGGGATGATGTAAGGTCCCTTGGGGACTTGAAAGGGTCACTGAGGGGTGATGACAAGAGCAGGTTTCATGAATATCTTGAACCTAGTCAGACAGACAGATGTGACAGAGACCAAAGGAGAAGCACAGACAGGGACATAATAGACAGAGATTGTGGGGTGTGGGGTGCTGAGCCGCTGCCAGCCCAGGGTTGCTGACTGTGTGCATGGCCTATGGGTTTCAGGTCTCTTGGGGTGTCCTTAGCTGACTGCACTATTTTCCCAGGTCTTCCACATATGCCTTTAGGCCACCCAGGACTGAAGTTCCCACACCAGGCCAGCCCTCTGGACCTGAGAGTGGACCCAGGATTCGATGAGACATTTTCTGCCAGGGTACAGCTGACAGACTCTACCCCAAACCATCCAGACAGATCCAGATACCACAGCTGTGCAGCGGGGAGGCTGTACCAGCAAAGCTGCCCGAGAAGCTCCCCCTGCAAATGCTGCACCTGGAGTGGAGTCCCCCAGGCCCCTTCAGCCCCAGCGCCCAGGCCAGAGCTCGGGATCCCACCACAGCCCACCTCCCCAGCTCTCCCTGGGGGATGCAGTCTGGCCCCTGCAGGCCTCCTGTGGTCTTTCCATACCCAAACTTTCTGCTCTCGGACCTGGGTTCCTTTTGGTCTTGTCCTCTTCGGCTGCCTCTTTTACATGAAAAATAAGTCTTTGGTTTGATCCCCATTGCCCCATCCCCCCCAATGTGGCTACTTACAGAGGCTCCCTAAGCACAGTATGGGTTCAAAAACAGCGCTGGAGAATGTAGGCAGCCAGGAGGGGAGGGTGGCATAAGGCAGCACAAGTAAGAGCCTGGCGAAAAGGCAGTTAATTTAAGTGTGCCGAGTTTCACCTCCAGGGGTCCACATTACAGGGCACAGATGACAGCACCTAAGGCGTAGCTCCGGGTCTGACACTTTGGCTCAGAAGCCTTAGAAATGAAGAGCTTATCCTGACCTCCACTCAGGTGTTATTCCCGAGATGCACACGAGGTGGCAGCAGAGAATGCCTTTTCTTGGAGATCTGCACCTCGTGTTATTCCCGAGATGCCCACGAGGTGGCAGCAGAGAATGCCTTTTCCTGGAGACCTGCACCGGGTGTTATTCCCGAGATACACACAAGGTGGCAGCAGAGAATGCCTTTTCCTGGAGACCTGCACCGGGTGTTATTCCCGAGATGCCCACGAGGTGGCAGCAGAGAATGCCTTTTCCTGGAGATCTGCACCTGGTGTTATTCCCGAGATGCCCACGAGGTGGCAGCAGACAATGCCTTTTCATGGAGATCTGCATCTGGTGTTATTCCCGAGATGCCCACGAGGTGGCAGCAGAGAGCGTTTTCCCACCCACCGGCCTTACAGTGAGCATCCAGGCCTCTGGGACTGAGCTCACTGTGAGGCCAACCTGTTTCAGGCCCTTCACAGGCCTCGGCTCACCTACTGCTCCCATTTTCCAGATGAGGCAGAGACAGTATCTCCATTTCACAGGTATTTAAAACGAAGACTGATTCTAACAGGGTTCTGAGTCCAGAGCGGAGGCTGAAATGGGCCCACAGGGGCCAGCAGAGCTTGCACACACGGGATCCTGGGCAGAGTGATCCAAGCAGGCCTGCAGCGTTGGGTGGAATCCCGGTCATTCTATTTGAAGGGAATCGGCACGTGACCTCATGGTCCAGGCTGCCATGCACTCACCCAGGCTGGTTTTGGGTGGGACTTGGGCAGGCAGCTGGGGAAGGGGACAGGTGGGGAGGGAGGAGGTGGCCTGGCCCTGCACCGGAGGACAAGCAGCACCAGATCCCTAGGACAAGGACTCCCCCACTTCTGTGCCCAGCCTGTGCTCGGGGCTTTTAAATCTGTTCCTCCTCAGCCCAGAGCACGGCTGCACTTCTGACCATGTTCCCGTCCTCTGAGGTCACAGCTTCAGACAAGAGCTTCCTGACAGCTCAGACTGGAGTCTGGGGTGGGGGGCACTTTCCTTATGGGGGATGCCTGAGCCCCAGACAGGGCAGAGCTGACTCCTGTCCCCTCAAAGTACTAGCTGTGTGACTTCGGGTAAAGACATGGAAACAGTCTCCTGGCCTGTCAGGTGGGGATAAGCGCTCCCTCTCAGGGAGACTGTGAGGGGTCAGTGAGGGGATGCAGGCCAGCTCCTGCCCAACATGGGATCGGCCCTCACTCCCCCTCCCTCTGCCCCTCTTAGTCCTTTTTCTACCTTCTGTGGGCTGGAAGGATCAAGAGTTTAGCAAATCATCTCCTTGTGGCAGAGTGAGCTCTCCTGTCACTGTCCACGCAGCCAAAGTCCCCTGAGTGCTGACTCCGGCATCTGTGCCAGCCTTGTCCTCAGGACAGCGTCCACCACGGCCCCTCCTGGCCTCCACACCCCTGCTCCGCCCCAAACTCATGGTCCCCGCCTCAGCTCAGGCCAGCAGCGCCTCTCTCAGTCTTCTCACTGGTCTCCCTGCTTCCCGTCCCTCTCTCTCG
>JAWWOG010000074.1:0-42218 GCA_033961575.1 Aselliscus stoliczkanus
TATGGGTCCTTTAAAAACACACTGTTCCCCAATTTAAAAAAAAAAGTAAAATGAGCACAGGGAAAGACGCATGGGATAAGTAGACCTAGTGTCTGCTATGTCCCTAGCATCATACTAATTGGTAGGAATACAAAATAAATGAAACATGATATCACCAGGTAGTTATTTCATTATGATTATGGTAAACTCTATGAAAATGTGCATAAGATGCTATACAACGTATACATGTATAATAGGGAGGGCTCGCCTGGTCTGTGGGCATCAGGGACTTCCCTTTCGTTCCTTGATTTTAACCCATCGCCTCTGTTTTCCATGCAGGGTTTATGACTTCGGGCACATTTGGGGTATTTTTTTTTTTTTTTACTTTATTTTTTTTAGCTGAGCCATCCTGCCACCTGTTGGCAGCTTAGTGGCAGCTCAGCTCGGGCTGGGCATCGAACTGCTGTTGCTCAGAGCTCAGCTCGCACTCTTGAGCGAGATCTTAACCAACTGAGCCACTCGACCAGGGTATTTTTATATTTTGCTAACTTTTTTAATGTGATTTAAAAAATATAATTTAAGTTTTAAAAAAACTTAAAAGTTGAGCAATAGTAAAAGGAACTCCTGTGTACCCTTTGCTGAGGTTCTCCGATCAGTGTCCTTTAACCTGGAACAGTTCCTTAGCCTTTCTTTTCCTTGACCTTGAATTGCCCAACCAATTACTTGGTAGCTTGTTCCTCAATGCAGGTTTGTCTGAGAGGATTCCTCATCATGTTTCAGGGAATGCATTTTTGACAAGTTCCTATGTATACACATCTGAACTATAAAAATAGTTTAGAGATTAGGATTTATTTAGGTATAATTCATGTTTTCTCAAACCAGGAAAGAAGTGGGGGACATAACTGTCATGGCATTATCTTTTCTTTACTCATACTACTTTAAAAAGCTCTTACCAACCCCAGTGATTCATACTCTTCATTTTTTGTTCTAAAGACAGATGCACATTATTCCATACTGTCACTTCTTCTGTGTCTCTCTGATTCTCCTTCAAACAACAATTATGTGGAAACACCAAGAGAGAAAGAAGTGGGTATGTTATCAGATGCTTTAATATATATATATATATATATATAGCAAATAAAAGAGAAATTGGTTTTATTACTTAATTACTAAACATTGAGATTTTATAAAGCATTATAAAAATCTGTGAAACTAAAATATTTCTGTTGCATTGGATGCAGTTGCAGGTTGTCATTTAAAATATAAATTCTGACTTTGTAAGTTAAACTACTTTCAATTATATAAAGGGAAAAATATTTTTAAAGATAAAGAAATTAAAATTTAAAATGTATTAAAATATCAATGTATTGAATGTTTTCAGTGTTTTTGAACTTTTATTTCCCAAGCACTTTTTATTTTGAGTTTTGTTGGACCTTTTTCCTATAATTCTGGGTTTGTTCCCCCCACACACACACATGTTTTTAATATAGCTGATGAGATTTTTCTGTTACATTTTAGAAGAGAAAGATGATTTTGACTGGGGAAGATACTTGATGGAAGGTGAAGAAATTGACCTTAGTCCGGATGTAGACACACCGGTCAGTGGAAGTAGTTTTGCTATTGAAAATAGAAATGCATGCCAAGTTATATAGATGGTTTTTATAGGTCCTCTGCTCTGCAGCAACTTAACTAAAACAGGAACACTCTTCAGTTAACTAGAGCAGTTTATTATGGATATAAATATAAACAGCTTCAACTGTTTTACGCTCTAAGGGTAAGTTGTATTTTTTTTTTAAATCAGAATTGGTCTGAAGACAGTGAAGACGAGGATGATCAACAGCCCTTGAGCAGAGAAGACTCTGGGATTCAGGTGGATAGGACACCGTTAGAAGAACAAGATCAAAACAGAAAGCCAGGGTCTCGTATCCTCTGGAAAGGTACTGTGTTCCTGGATGCTGACATCCTTTGCTAATTGAAGAGTTCTCTAGAAGAGAAGGCAAGTGTTGCAAATCAGTTCCATGTCCTTTAAGATGTTGCTAATAGTACCTAAGGAGTAGCGCTATAAAATTAATGTTGAAAAGGGATTTAGACAGCAATTTTGTTCTTTTCTTACAGTTCTGAGAACTTTTGTTAGTCCTAAATGTTTTACTTTATTTTTATTGGAGCAGGATTGACTTGGCTAAAATTGGTAACTAAGAGGAAAAATCTATACCAAAATCTATACCATTTAATTTTAAATTTGGATGTCTGCTTTTTTAGTTTTTACTGAAGAGCAGTGAATTGGTAGAGTCTAGACAGAGCTGGAAGCAAACTTGGAGATTAGATCATCTTATCCTACTTCTTATTTGGGAGATAAGGAATCAAAGGCCTGATGACCATGGTTTTCCCAGAGCCATGACACCAGTCCCAGAAGTGGGAAGGGTGTGACCAGACCCTGTGCACTGTACTTGAACGTGGCCAAATCGACCCAAAGTAGTTAAAGCTGATTTCTGCATCCTAATGATTTTCTGGTTTTCTTTATTCTTTCCATACTTTCTAATTCTTGCTTTGGACTTTCAGGGCAGAGTGTGGATTTATCAGCGTGAACATGTCATTGTCACTAGTTCCTGCAGGGCCTTTAGTCTAGTGGATTTCCTCTCTTCTCCTCTTTGATCCTCCATTACCCTGTCTCCCCAGCCCAGGTCCAGACACTGTTCTCATGGAGTTGACACCTCTGTTCTCATACTATGTGGCTTGGTGTGCTCTTCGTCAGTTAACATCCTGGTGGGATGTTATGTATAAGCTCTGCTCCTCTTTCATTGAACACTGTGTTGAATCTTTCCCTGTTGCTCTGTGTACGCCTCTTAAGTCTTCAATGCATGAGCACAGTACATGCTTCCATTAGTTTGAGTCTTTCTCAGTTTCTTTCTTCAATATCTAATAGTTTTCTGGGTACAGGTCTTTTACCTCCCAGGTAAAATTTACTCCTAAGGTTTTATTCATTTTGATGCAATTACATGCGAGATTGTTTTTTTTTTTTTTTTTTCTCTTTTTTTTTTTTTTTTAAGCTGAGCCATCCTGCGACTTGTTGGCAGCTTAACTGCAGCTCAGCTTGGGCTGGGCATCGAACTGCTGTTGCTCAGAATTCTTGAGCGAGCTCATGAGATTGTTTTCTTAATGTTTCTTTCTGATAGTTCATTATTGATGTATAAAAATGCAATTGAGGGTCAGCTGAGTGGCTTAGTTTGTTAAGAGTTAGCCTGAAAAAATAAGCAACTACAATATTGCCACTGGGATGTGAAAAACAGTTTGGGGAATATAATTAATAATGTAAATATTCTGTAGAATGTCAGATGATCATAGGTCTTGTTAGGGAGACCATTTCATGGATGGAGTAGAGGTTTGATCACTGCACTGTATTACTAAAGCAGAGGTGGTATACCTACTGTAATTGAATATATATAGATAGTCACGGGATGTGGATTATACTGTGGAAGAGAGTCAGAGGAAGAGTAATAGATATATATGATATGGGGGGGGAGGTTGTCACTTTGAGGGGTAAAATGTATAACTATTGCACTGTGTTGTACACCTGAAACTAATTAAAAATAAAATAAAATAAAATAAAATAGGGCCAGCTGAGTGGCGCATTGGTTAAGCGCTGGTTTTGGGATGCCAGCGGCCCCGGTTCGGATCCCACATGAGGGCCAGTGACACTGCCCTCTACAGCTAACAACAGCTCCACCTGGAGCTGGGCTGTGCGAGCCCTGGTGATGGTGTAGGCTGCAGCCCCTGCTGCAGTGGGCTGCCATAGACTACAGTGAGTGGCCCGCAGCCAGCGTGAGCGGCTGGCAGCCAAGCGTGAGCTGCCAATAGCCGCGGTGAGCGACATCCAGAGGCCAGCGACCGATCTGCCTCATCCTGGAAGAGCGCAATGACGATACCAACAATGAAGCAACATCCTCCGCAACTAAACTGAAGAACAAAAAGACAGCAACCTGTCTGTTCCTCTTCCCCAATTCCCCAACGCTGTTCCCCTCTGCCAATTCCCCAATAAAATCTTTAAAAAAATAAAAAATAAAAAAATAAAATAAAATAAAAATAATAATAAAAAAAAAAAGAAAAGAAAAGAGTTAGCCTGAGAGCATGAGCTCTGAACAACAGGGCCGCTGGTTCGATTCCCACATGGGTCAGTGACACTGCGCCCTAGCTGAGCTGCCGCTGGCTGGATGGCTCACCTGGTGACAGCACGTGCTCCTAACAACAAGACCGCCTATTTGATGATGGGCTATGCCCGCCCAACTCAAGACTGAACTCGGCACCTTGAGCTGAGCTGCCGCTTGGATGGCTCAGTGGATAGAGCATGCGCTCTTAACAACAAGGCTGTTGGTTCAACTCCCACATGGGATGATGGCTACGCCTACCTGCAACTAAGATTGAATACAGCACCTTGAGCTTAGAGGCCACGAGCTGCTGGTGGGCAGCCAGATGGCGACGGGCACCCTCCAGACTAAGACTGAAAAACAAGAACTTGGCTAGTCCCCCTCCCCAATTCCCCAACACTGTTTCCCTCCCCCAATTCCCCAATTTAAAAAAAATGCAACGGATTTCTGAATATTAATTTTGTATCCTGCTACTTCACTGAATTCATTTTACAGTTCTAATAGCTTTTAGGTGGAATCCTTAGGATTTTCTCTATATAGTATCATGTCATCTGCAAATAATGACAGTTTTACTTCTTCCTTTCCAGTTTGGATGCCCCCTTCTTTCCTTCTGACTTTCCTTCCTTCCTTCCTTCCTATTATTTTCAGGTGTATGAAACAATGTAATACTTAGACATTTCACCCCTCACAAAGTGATAGCCCCCCCACCCCAAATCTGTTGCTCCTCTGACATCATATATAGCAATTACAATTCCATGGATTCTATTCCCTATGCTGTACTCCATATTCCATGAGAGAGAGAGAGAGAGAGAGAGAGTATATATATATATATATATATATATATATATATATATATATATATGTAAAGTATATATATATATATATATATATGTAAAATTATAGTTGACATACATTATGCTTCAGCTTCAGGTGTACAGTGCAGTGGTCAAACATCTACAGCATTCACGAAGTGATCTCCCTAATAAGACATATGCCCATCTGACACCCTACAAAATCTTTCCTTTTATTTCTTATCTGATTACTGTGGCTAAGACTTCCAATTTGGATGTGTCTTGTTACACTTGCTGTTATCCCAGAGGCCCCTTAAACTATCCTCATGTTTTTGGATTGTTTTTTCTTTTTGCTGTTCTGATAGGGTGTTTTCTGCTACCTTATCTTCCAAACCTCTGATTCGATCCTCTGCTTCATCTAATCTGCTGTTAATTCCCTCTAATGTATTCATTTAATTATGTATTCTTCATTTCTGACTGGTTCTTTTTTGTGTTTCTATCTCTATTTGTATTTTTCCTATCTCGCTGTTAAAGTTCTCGCTGAGATCATCGAGCAGCCTTATAACCTGTGTTTTGAGCTCTGTATCTGGTAGTCTGCTTGTCTCCATTTTGTTTCGTTCTTTTTCTGGAGCTTTGTCCTGTTCTTCCAGTTGGGACATGTTTTTTTTGTCTTCTCATTTTGGCTATCTCCCTGTGTTTGTTTTTATATAACGGGTCATAGGGAAAGTCATGACTCATTTTTGCATTGAAAGACATAGAAAAATATGTGATGACTTTCCCGACAACTCAATGTTAGGTACAGCTGCTATGTCTTCTGATCTTAGTAGAGTGGCATTGTGTAGTAGGTGCTGTGTGGGGCCCATTGGCACAGTCTCCCTGGTCAGCTGAGTCAGGTGCTCCAGGTGTGTCCTTTGTGTGGGTTGTGTGTGCCCTCCTGTTGGAGTTGAGCCTTGATTGCTGTTGGCATATCAATGGGAGGGATTGACCCTCAGGCTGACTGGCTGTGAGAACTGGCCATAACCATGGCCAGCCAGTGGAGGAGCTGTAGTGCAGGGGCTGACTCTATGGAGCAAGGTTCACTTTAGTGGGGCTCTGGTGCCTTCCCAGTCTGCCCTTTGGGTGTGTCACTTGTGGAGATGGTTGGGTGGTACTCTGGTGTGTCTGAAGCTGGCCACCATCTGTGTTGGTTCTGGGGCTTCTTGGAAGAGTCTGGTGCAGGCCAAGGTCAGAAGCTGCATGTGCTGGGCTTGGAAGCATCTGGGAGAGGCTAAGCTGTGAATCGACATCAGCTGCCGCTAGCACCGGGGCTTGGGGTTGCTTAGCACGAGGTACGGGGTGTGACGAGGCCAGATGCTGCTTGTTTGGGGTTTGTGAACCTTTGAGAGGTTTTAGGAAAGTCCTCAGTATGGGCCGAGGCCAGCCGCTTGTGAGGGACACCTGCTGATAGAAGAAGGTTGGACTGGTGCATGAGTTGGATGGGGTGAGTGTTGTTAGCCAGTTTGATGGGGACTCATACTTGGTGCCCACTTGTGCCTGCCAGTGTGTAGGGGCTGGGCTCAAAAAGGACCTTTGACTTCTGGTAGCACTTCTGCCTCACAGAGAGCTTCGGTCCAGCCCTTGCTCAGAGTGACAATTCAGTTCCTCCCTGTGTGTCCCTGGAGCTTTCAAGCTGCTGTCCTTTTGCTGGAGCTGAGGGCAAGTGTATACGAGCAAGTGAGTGCATACACGAGCCCTTTAAGTGGATCCCTGAGACTGCAGCTGCCCTCAGTCTCATCCAATCCGAGTCCCTGCTGATTTTCACAGTGAGAGGCTGTGGGGACTTCTCTCCCCAGCGCTGGGACCTTGGGCTAGGGAGCCCAGTGTGGGACTAGGACCTTTCACCCCTCAGGGGGGACCTCCGCAGCCAACATACCCCTCCTGATTCTGAGCCACCACCTGCATGTGGGGGACCAGCCCGTTTTGCATCTCTGTCTTCCTACCAGTCTCCGCATGGCTATTTCTTTATATCCACAGTTATAGGAATTCTGTTCTTCTGGACTGCAGGTGATTCTCAAGGGTGGTGGTTCTATAGCTTAGTTGTAATTTTGATATGGTCATGGGAGGAGGCAAGCATAGTGTTCATCTACTCTGCCATCTTGACTGGAACTCGGGTTTGTTTGTTTTTTAATTTAGGATTTTTCACCTTTATTCTAAGATGAATCACTTTTCTTACCTTGCCTTTACCTTGTTTTAGAAGCAAGGTTATATTAGCCTCATAAAGTCTTAGGCAGATTTCCCTTTTTTTATTTTCTGGAACAAGCTGTATAAGATATCTAATCCTTGAAAGTTTAGTCCGGTCCTGAGGGTGCTTGGGACCATCTTTGTTTATCATTTCAATTTCTTTCATGGTTAGTGATTATTATCAAAGATTATTACTTCAGCATTATTATTATTATTCAAATACATATAGTGTTTGTGTCTTTTTATTCATGGGGTCATTTTAAAATTGAGTAATATTCTTTTTAACTTCCTGCCAATGACATTTAATTAAATTTCGTATGGATGTCTATATAGTATTTAAAATAAATGATTATATATATAAATGTTGTCGGATAGCTGTTATTTTATTTTGTTTTAACATTATTATTATTATTATGATTAGTTACAGATGTAGAAAACAATGCAATAGTTATCTTTTTCACCCCTTACAAAGTGACTACCCCCTCCCCTTTCCCCGATATCATACGTATTTATTTCAATTCCATTGACTCCATCCCCACACTATATTCCACATCCCATGACTATATATGTGTTAAATTATGGTAGACATATATAATATTATTCAGCGGCAGCTTCAGATGTACAGTGCAGTGGTCAGGCCACTACACCATCCATGAAGTAGTCTCCCTGACAGGACGTGAGTCCTTCTGATCCCCTAAGAAAAATATTTACAACCTTATTGATTATATTCCCTAAACTGTCCCTTCTGTCTCTGAGGTGGCTGTTACGTTAAAGAGCCTTTCTCACTGGATTTCCTCTGGCAGATGAGCCAGATGCCCGAGGCTGGCTGGAGCAGCACGTGACCCATCAGTACTGGGCAGCCCGGTCCTCGAGGTTTCCTCGCAGTTTACATTTGCACTCCAATTTAGCTGCTGTCTGGTAAGGAGCTAAACGTTTCATTTAATGTATTAATAGAAGAAACTTTCGCTGGGGACTGCCCGACCTAAGTCTCCGGTGGGCATCTAGTTTGGCTCTATTATGGCACTGAACCTTGAAGATGCAGAAGGAACCCTGCCTCTCATGTCACCGGTGACTGGGGAGTGCAACCTTCCTCCATATTCCCTCCTATACGGAGTGGCAGTTGGAAGCCGCAGGGTACTGGACGGATGAGGCATCCAGCTCGGGGACTCTAGCCGGAGTGGCTGCTGCTGGGCTGGCTCCCTCTGGCTTTTCAAGGACCTTCGTGCCGACCTTCTGTGCTGGAGTCCACACAGAGGCCAGAGTGACTGACCTCCCTTGGGTAGGGCACAGAGGTATCGTAGTGGCTTAATTCAAATGCTGTTGGATTGTGGGAGCTGGACGAGGATGAGACACTCGTTGTCAGCAAGGCCTGCAAGTATGAGCATGGTGACACAGTGTCTACAGTCAGTGTCCTGAGCTCTGGCACACAAGCTGTCAAGGTTGGGGACCTCACACAGCAGATGGTACTGAATTTATACCCGGCTCACTCTGCGCGTGCCACTTGTGTTGCTGCCTCTCCCTACAAGGATTCTGTTTCTTTCCTGCAGTGAGGACAATGGAATTTTACTGTGGGATACCCTGTCCCAGGCCAGCATTGCTGATGGGTTGCAGTGCCCCTGGCTGCCTTCCTATCACTGGTTTGGCACCCTGAGCGGAGTGAGATCTTCGTCTTTGGTGATGAGAGTGGGGCTGTCCCTTGTGGACCAAGGGTTCAAGCTGTGCTGCTGTTCTGTTAACACAGTGTCCCTTTCTGGCCTCTGTCACTGAACGGCCCTGTTTCTGGGCTGGACTCAGGCCTTTCCAAGGGTGTGGGAGCCAAGCCCACAGAGGCTTGGTGAGAGCTGCTACTCGGTTTCTGCTTAGCCCTCCTCACGCAGTGGGCAGGGACCATGCGGTGGTCCACCCAACCTCTCCCAGCTCCTGGCCTAGCAGTGTTGTCGAGTGGATTGGATTTAAGACAAAAAGCAAATCGTGCACACGTAGCCACTCCTGTTAGCTGTGCCCTCTCAGTTTGTGGGACAACACCAGATCTGTGCACTTCCAGGCATGTCCCTCAGCCTGGGTTTTGTCATCACAGGGAAGGAAAACATTTTTGAAGGTGGACGTGTATGTGTGTAGATACATAGCTTCTGGTGGTGGAGGGAATAAAAAAATCCATCCCATGTCTTTCCCACCTCCATCCCCAGCCACCACCACCAAAAAAAAAAAGAGTTCACGGAGGGTTTTATGCTTCCTAAGTAGCTGTGCCATGTCTGAATGAGGCGTGGGGTGTGGGCATACCTGGGTTCTAGGATGCGGTGAATACACCTCTCACAGAGCTAGGAGCAGCTTAATTTCCTTTGCAGACCTTAATCCACCTTTACCATGAGCGATGCCTCCAGAGAAATCCAGCCCAGCTCCCCTCGAGGAAGAGCCAGGTCACTCCCCCACGTCTGCACATCTCCTTGCCGTTAAACGGAGACATGTCTATTCTCTGGCTGAATGAGAAGTTTGGCTGGTGCCTGTGTAATAAGTAGACTTGCAGAAACATGTCAGCCACTTTTCCTACCTGAAACTGGCCTGGTGCCTGACCCTCCTGCCATTGGGCCCCTTTCTGTGGATGTAGGAAGTCTGAGTGCTGCTTTTGTGGACTCTGAACATTTTAAATTGCAGCATCAGACTGGCCAGTGAGATTAAAAGTTTAGGCATTGTTGGCCTGTCTTTTGAAAAAACAACAGAAAAAACCCTTTGATGTTAATGTTTGGTTTGGATTTGTGATTTAAATCAAGTACTTCCCTGATATTTAAACTTAACTATTTTTTTTTCACAATTCTAATCAAACACAGTTTTTTATTATTTCATTATTTTTTAAATGAAATTATTATTTAATTATAATATGTCTTGATTTTGTAAGTGACTGGATTACTGTAAGACCACTTATTTGATTTTCATTTTAGTACACTCAATTGCAAAAATAGTTACTATTTTAACAAAAACAGTACATAGTTTTAAACTTTTGTCCAAATCAGCAATAGATATAATCATTGGAATCACTCTCAAAGTGCTTCTCCAAGAGTATTTCAGTTGATTTGTGAAAATGACTGTGGGAGGGCATTTACTGCCTGTCTTATGTTTATTTGCTTATTGATTACTGGTTAAGCTACCACTAAATTACATATATTCTTTGAGACATGTAATGTTACTAGATGGGAAACCTTCCCATTGATATTTGATATTTGCTCTCTAACAGGGACCAACACCTGTACAGCAGTGACCCGTTATATGTTCCAGATGACAGACTTTTTGTTACAGAGACTCAGGTTATTCGGGAAACTCTATGGTAAGACCTAGTAACCCAATTAATAGTCTAGAAGACTTTATTAGTGAGAAGTAGAATGTTGGCTTTTTTTTTTCAAGAAAAGTGTTCAGGGGTTTTTCACATGCAAACTAGAAACAGGCCATTGGGTATGAACCCTAAACAGGTCGCAGTAGGCACCTACGCTTGGATTGGGGGACACAGGAAGCCCAAACTTCAGATTCAGACATGGAGATTATGAGATTTGGATATATTCTTTCCCATTTTGAGTAACTTAATACATAATTTAATTAGCTTAAACCATCACTTTTGTAATATCTGGGTTCAAAGCAAAGTTCCTAATTTGCTGCTTACTACTCTTAATGGGCAGAGTTTATCAGTGAAAGTTACCTGGGTTGCATACCTGGAAACCAGGAGTCTGAGAAATTAGATGGTGTTCGCACAGAAATGCGAGTGAGAGCCGCGACATGCGTGTTCTTTCTCCTGAGCGCCCAGGTTCTGCTCCTCTGTCAGAAAGCACAACACTGGCGTTTTTAAGAATGAGAAGGAAGGTCTGATTGGACCGGCTCCTGTGTGATGAAATAAATGCTTTGACAACAGACACTGTTGGGAGCTTCTCTCTAAGTTAATATTGGAATGTCTTGAGTCTTAAAGGAACCACCTAAAAAGATTGTTGTTCTCTTTGTCCCACCACCTCACCCCGAATTCTAAGTCTTTCATTAAAATTTCTTAGTCATTACTATAGTGAATATTTTGTTAGATTTAAAGTACATTCATCTTTTTTATTTTGTTTCAGGTTACTTTCAGGGGTAAAAAAGCTCTTAATATTTCAGCTGATAGATGGGAAGGTAACAGTGAGAAACAACATTATAGTAACTCATTTGACACATGTAAGTTATTTTTATTATAATTAAAATTAAATAATAGGATTTATGTAAACCATGGTTATATAACTTTAGAACATTTTGTAATATTAAAACTACTAAATGTATTAGACGATCCAAAAGGCAAAATTAAGTTGTGTGTCTACACAGTACTTAGAGAATTCTTTAGTATTGTTTGTGAATGTTCATTTGTTTTGTTTTAATTTTTTATTGGGGAACAGTGTGTTTTTCCAGGACCCATCAGCTCCAAGTCAAGTAATTGTTTCAATCTAGTTGTGGAGGGCGCACTTCTTGGTCCATGTGGGAATCTAACCGGCAACCTTGGTGTTATGAGCACTGTTCTCTAACCAGCTGAGCCAACAGGCCACCCCCATATTTGGTTTCGATTTGTGTTTTCTTCTTTTTTTTCCCTGTCATTCCATATTAGGAAAGCTGTATACTGTAATTTTTTTGCCTATAGTGCATATACCTGATAAGTGTTTTTTTTTTGTTTTGTTTTGGTATTTTGTTTCGTTTTGTTTTGTTTTGTTTCTCAGTAGTAAATACTTTATTGGTTCCAGATAGAATACTGAAATTTACATGTTGTTTTTTTTGTGTGTTTTTTTTTGAGGGCAGTGTCACTGGCCCTCATGTGGGACCCGAACCGGGACCGCTGGCTTCCCAAACCAGCGCTTAACCACCGCACCATGCGGCCGTCCCCTACATGTTATTTTAAAGACAACTAATATAAGGCATAAGATAGACATGAGAAAACCTGAAATGTTAACTTCATTTGCCTGTGAGGAGCATCAGAACTTGTAGAATTGATATGTCAGTTACTTGTTTCTATAGAGACTGCTGACCCCTCCAGATACCATATTGTGCTACTGTATCTAAGAAATCAATGAAAAACTAGGTTTTCCATCTTATCAAAGTACAAAGCATTACTTCTAATCTAGGCATGAATCTGTTTTTGTAAAAGAATATTGTCTTTTCTTTTTACTAAGCTTATTAATTAAATCTTATTAATATATTACTGAATCAGAAAGCAAATACAAAGCATCTTTATAGTAAAAGAAAAAAATCAGTGAAGACTTAAGAAGGTAAACATCTGGTACCTAAAAAAATCCCAAATATCCTACAAAAGACCTTTTCTGGATTGTTTCCAGACTTTTTTTTTTTTTTTTGAGGGCAGTGTCACTGGTTCTCATATGTGGGACCCAAACCGGGGCCGCTGGCTTCCGAAGCCAGCGCTCAACTACCGCGCCACTCGGTTGGCCCCAGACTTCTTTTATTCCTCCAATTCTTTCTTTTTTCACACATTTCCAGTATTCTTGTACACGTAGTTGCTGTGGTACTCATAAACCTCGATGCATCCTGTTTTTCAACACTCCAAGGAACTCTCCATGACTAAGACACTCATCGCCATCAAAGTCAAAGATTTTGAACACAGTGTCCAAAATGTTTTCCGAGAGCTCCTGTCCTGTGGCTACTTTCACTGCTCTCTTAAACTCCGCTAATCGGACAGGGCGATGAGCTAAACTAAACATCTGCATGGCAATAGTGAAGTCTTCCAAGTGGGTTGCAAAGTGACAAAACGACATGAACTCGTCCAAACTAATGCTCTCTCTTACTGACAACTTCTCTCTCACATTTTTCCAATAAATATCTTTATTTTCAGTGTTAGTGAAGAAAAGGAGCCACTCCGCAAAGTCTTCTTTTCTCATAAAACTCAAACCTTTAGAAAACTGAAGGAATTCCATTTCTTGGACTTCTGTTTGTAGATTTTCAGTAAATCTTTGAAATTCTCTATAATTACGTTTTCTTTCTCCTCTCTTTCCAAAGAAACGTATCTGAAGGGTTGTGTTAATTTCAGGTTCTTTCACTGTTGGTTCCTGGCATTCTGTGTCATTAATTCTCATCGTCACGTCATCTTGTTTACTTATGATCTTCTGCAGCTTAAAAAATTCCTTTTTCTCAACCATCTCAGGGGGCCGGCCGAGTGGTGCGGTGGTTGGGTGCTGGCTTAGGAAGCCAGCGACCCCGGTTCGGGTCCCACATGTGAGGGCCAGTGACACTGCCCTCAAAAAAAAAAAAAAAAAAAGTATCAGTCAACCATCTCATCGCCATCTGCATTCAGCATTTTAAAAGCAACACGAAACCCAGTATGGGGTTTAGTGAGGATTGTAAGCAAGAAAAGATACTCAGTATATGAAATGAGCCCTTTATCGCCAAGGTCTCTGAAAAAGATTGGTCCACAATCAGCTGTTTGGACTGCTGCCAGCACATTCTCCATATCCTTTTTTTGTCAGCTTCTTGACTGACGTTTTACCTGGTTCCTGGTGGAGGGAGTAGCTGTGTGAGCCGGGCCCAGGAGCCTGCGAGGATGGACCGAACTGAGCACATTTGGTGCAAGGCTGGAGGTCTCCGGACTATTGTTCCCCTGGTGTGGAGCCTGCACGCGAGTGCTGTAAGGAGGGCACCATTTTGTCCTGGTTTTTTTTTGTTTTTGTTTTTGTTTTTTTTTGAGGGCAGTGTCACTGGCCCTCATATGTGGGACCCGAACTGGGGCCGCTGGCATCCCAAGCCAGCGGTTAACTACTGCGCCACACGGCCGGCCCACCTGATAAGTGTTTTTAAAAAGTATAAGCCACGGGGGGCGGCCGGTTAGCTCAGGTGGTTAGAGTGCAGGTTTATAACACCAAGGTTGCTGGTTCGATTCCCACATGGGCCAGTGAGCTGCACCCTCCACAACTAGATTGAAAATAAGGACTTGACTTGGAACTGATGGGTCCTGGAAGAACACACTGTTCCCCAATGAAGTTTAAAAAAAAAAAGTATAAGCCGCAATTTCATATTCTATAGAAAGTAATGCTTACTAACTATCCTTAGAATCTGAAACTAAATATTTGTTTTATGACTTTGTGTTCAGAACAGTCACAAAAGAAGTATTTTACAGTGGGGGGAGGTACAAATGTGAGTGTTCACAGAAGACTGACAACAATTGCAGTGTGCTTCTGTTGCAGAGCTGTTTACGGTCAGTGCTGGAGCAGGTAGCAGCCTATGGCCAGGTCGTGTTCCAGCTCCAGGAGTTCATCGATGAAGTCACGGGGCACAGCTGTGAGAACACATTACCTGGAAATGGTTCTGCCCTTCACACGTTGACGGAGGCTCCCTTCAGAACATACCAGGCTTTCATGTGGGCCCTGTACAAATACTTCATTAGTTTCAAAGAGGAACTTACAGAAATTGAGAAGTGTATCATCAATAACGGTATTTAAATGTTCTTCCCTTTTACTTGTAGGACATCTAGGTCTTTTTTATTTTTTTTTTAAAGATTTTATTGGGGAGTTGGGGGAGGGTAACAGACAAGTTGCTGTCCTTTTGTTCTTCAGTCTAATTGTGGAGGATATTGCTTCACTGGCCTGTGGTGGTATTATCGTTGTGCTCTTCCCGGGTGAGGCAGATTAGTTGCCAGCCACTGGACAGTTGCTCACGGCAGCTCTTGGCAGTTCACGCTGGCTGCCAGCCACGCATGGTAGTTTTACGGCAGCCTCGCTGCAGCCCACGCAGTCACTGGTGACTCAAGGCAGCCCACCTCCAGCTGTTCACCATCTTAGCAGTAGAGGACGCAGCGTCACTGGCCCTAATGTAGAATCCGAGCCAGGGCCCTGCTGCTCAGAGCTGGCGTCCCAAGGCAGCTCTTAACCAACGTGCCACTCAGCCGGCCCCATAAGTCATTTTTTGAATGTCATTTAAGTTATTAATTGATATAAGGTTTGAAAATTACATGGCAAATAAGTAATTCTCATGAATACATTCTTGTTTTTATTTTAATATATTTTAAGCCTTTCATATCTCTAAAAAATCCAAACAGTACAGAAGGATTTACAGTAAAAATTTTTCCCCTTGCTCCAGTTCTCCATGCGAGTACTCAGTTCCCTTCCCCAGAGGCAGCCAAGTCATCAGTTTCTTGTGCGTTCTTCCAGAAATAATTTAGACATACACAGTCAACTCATATTCATATCTGCGTACCTGGAAGTGTATTGTGTGCTCTCTTCAAATTGTCTTTTAGTTTATATTTTGAGGTTTATTATCTTACACGTATATAAAGAGCCTCCTTGTTCTTTTCTTACAAATAGAGTGTTGTGTTGTAGGGATGTATCATAGACCAGTCCCCTTTGGTGGACATTTAGGGTGTTCCTGATCTTTGGCTCTTTGCAGCAGTGCTGCAATGAAAACCACTTCCATGTAAGTAATTGTATGTGTGTGCAGCAAGTTACCTGTAGCATGAAATCTTAAGAGTGAAAGTGCTAGGTACAAGGGGATATGATGGCATGTGTGACTTTGATAGATGTCACCCCATTGTTCTCCCGGAGGTGCAGATAAGTGACTTTACCCTCTTGCCAGCAGGGTGTATGAATACCTGTTGCCAATAGTGTTATCAGACTTTTTGATCTTCATCAATATGATAAACTAGTGTAGGTGTCTTCCTCCTCCACCTTTATTAGCAACTACTGCAAAAAATAGTACAAAGAGGTCCCGTGTTCCCATCATCCAACTACCCCCTGTGGAGACAACTTACATAATTATGGATGTTATCAAAACTAGAAAATTACCTTTGGCATAATACACTACATAGTCTGCAGACCTGACATGGGTTTCACCAGTTTTGCAGGCACTTGCTCTTTGTGGGGAAGGGGAGTAATATCTTTATGCATAGCCCTGTGACATTTTATCACCTGTGTAGATTCATACAACCACCCCCATGTTCAGGATTCAGAGCTGTGCCATCTCCACGAAGGAACTTGCTCTTGGCGCCCCCTGCAGTCAGTCACCCTCTCTATCACATGTGAGGTCGAGTATCTGTTTGTATGTTTAAAAATCACATATAGCGCCGGCCGAGTGGCTCAGTTGGTTAAGAGCTCGCTCAAGAGTGTGAGCTCTGGGTCGGCCGAGTGGCGAGGTGGTTAAGCGCTGGCTTAGGAAGCCAGCGGCCCCGGTTTGGTCCCATATATGAAGGCCAGTGACACTGCCCTCAAAAAAAAAAAAGAAAAGAGTGTGAGCTCTGAGCAACAGGGTCCCAGGTTCGATTCCCAGCCCATCTGAGCTGCTGCTGAGCTGCCAACAGGTGGCAGGATGGCTCAGCTTAAAAAAAAAAAAAAAAATCATGTGTATTTCTTTTTCCGTGAACTGTCAGTTCCTTTATATATTATTTTTCTGCTGAGTTGTCTTTTTTTCCTTCAGGGAGTTCTTTCTTTAGGAAAGTTCACCCCATATGATATGAGATGAAAACCCACCATCCCCCAGTTTGCTGTGCCTTTCCATGTGGCTGAACATTTCTATCACATTGGAATGCAGATATGTTTCTTTGTTAATGAGTGTGATTTCTTGGTTTTTGCAGACACTACGATAACTCTTGCTATAGTAGTGGACAGGCTGTCACCTCGACTGGCTCAGCTCAAGGTTCTGCACAAAGTCTTCAGCACTGGAGTAGCAGAAGTTCCACCTGACACTCGGAACGTCGTCCGGGCATCCCACCTGCTTAACACACTGTACAAGGCCATTCTTGAATATGACAGCGTTGGAGAAGCATCTGAGCAAACTGTATGTGAGGCCCTCTCTGGTCTAAAATGTGTGACTCCATCCTGCCCAGCCAGAGGATTGGTGGATAGCCTGTCTTGCTCTGGGTCAAAATAGTGCTCAAATCATGCTGTGCTAGACAGTTGTGTATGGTTTCTAAATCAGTTCTAAATTATAATTGCTAAGGTCACAAAACCATAAAAGCAAGATGTGACTTATATAGATAAATAGCTGACTTATATAGATATTTCTAGTAACCCTTTGTTAAACGAAATTGCAAATCTATTATATGAAGCATCTAGAGTAGTCATTCATAGAAAGAAACTAGAATGGTGGTACCAGATCCTGGGGGTGGGAAGGAGAAAAGGGGAAATAGGTGATGCATACAGAGTTGAAATTTTGAGAGTGAAAAAGTCCTGGGGGTCTGTTTTCACAATAAGGTGAATATACTTAACACTATTAAGCTGTACAGTTAAGGATGTTGATAGTATATTTTATGTAGTTTTTTTTACCATAGTTTAAAAAAATACAAATCTAACAAAAAACAAACAAAGAAACACAAATTTAATCAGAGTCTGTAACCTGGAAAGCAGCAGGTTTGTTTGGGCACGTATTTCTGGTATGTTTCCTGGTTTGTTGGTGTCTCTTTGCTTTCTCACCATTTTGGTCAGTATAAAGGAGGTTGACTTCTGTCAACAAGGCACCGTTTGTCCTGCTGGGAAGCATAGTAGAACATACTCATTTCCTCATTCTTTTGTTTTATTTTTATAGCTGAGCCATCCTGCCACCTGTTGGCAGCTCAATGGCAGCTCAGCCCAGGCTGGGCATTGAACTGGTGTTGCTCAGAGCTCAGCTCACACTCTTGAGCGAGCTCTTAACCAACTGAGCCACTCGGCCGGCCATTCATTTCCTCATTCTTTGGTTGTTGTTTTTTTGTTGTTTTGAGGGCAGTGTCACTGGCCCTCATATGTGGGACTGAACTGGGGCCATTTCCTCATTCTTAATAGACATTGTACTAAGTGCACTATTTAGGTAGGATAACCATATCCCAGGTTGGACTGTCGCATTTAGAACAAACCAGTGTCCCTGAGTAACTTGCACTTTCAAGAGGGTCCTGGTATGGGCCACTGACAATGTGGTCATCTCACGGTTAGGTAAGTTTTTCTTTAGGAGTTTGTAGCATATGTTTTAGATTTTTAATTTCTTACTTTGTTTCAAAAAACCGATCAGTTTCTAAGAGGCATTTCAGAACTGTCATGCCTGATCTCCGATAGAGGTGAGGGCGTTCTGAGGGCTGGGTGTGCTGTCCCCATAGGTCTCCCTGCTCTTCTCTCTCTGGGTGGAGACGGTGCGGCCCTACCTGCAGACTGTGGATGAGTGGATCGCGCACGGGCACCTGTGCGACCGCGCCAGGGAGTTCATCATCCAGAGGTGAGGGCCAGGCGTCACCTCACCCTAGTCCACGGTGAAGTCACGCTCAGTCATTCGTCCCATGTGATTCTCAGGGTGTCAGTGTCACTGACACAGCTGTGTGATCAGCACAGGCAGGCTCTGCTGTGCTCTTAGAGAAGAAGTTGGGTGCCAGCCCAAAAGTATCCTCAGCTTTATGTCTGTCCCAGCTGTGCTTAATACACTATATTTTTGAGTCCTAGTATGTTTATGCCAAAGGCACACTGCTACCCATAAAAACGGACCTAGGTGGTAACAGATGGCTTCAGTTATTCCCATTACAAATTATCAATACGATGAAAGATAGGAAAATATTCTAGAATATGCCTCGAGTATATTTATTTCTCCAAATTAGCTACTCTTTTTTTACCCTTTCAGGTAATAGATTTTTCTGAGCAGAATCATAGGAACTGTAATGTGTAACTGTTCTTGCTGTCATCTCACTTAGAAGCTGTGGGCTCAGTTTGGATGTGTGCATTTGATAGACAGCTGTCTGTCTAACTCAGTGGAAAGGATAACTTCACGTCACCAGGTCTCTGCAAAGGCAGCCCTGTTTATACAGCACTCATAAACGAGCCCGTCTTTCTCTTCCTGAATCTCATGTCTCTCATGTTCTCTTTCATCTGTCTCACATGAGACATTTATAAAAGTCGGGTTCTGACTGTTCTTTTTGTTTTGAACAATTCACTGTATTTTAATATTAATATATTTTAAGATTTAAAATCAAGCAAATTTAACAAATGGAACCCCAGGAAAGGAGATGATGTAATTCAAGGCATAAATTTGACATGTTGGAATATGACAAATAATATAGTGTCAAAAAAAACTTAAAATGTACAGTCGTAAAATAAGTAAACAATTTTCAAGTGTGCAAAAGTGGTCAGGAATAAAAGTGCATGTGGAGGGCCGGCCAAGTGGCGCAGTGGTTGGGCGCTGGCTTGGGAGGCCAGCGGGCCCGGTTCAGATCCCACATGTGAGGGCCAGTGACAATGCCCTCAAAACAAACAAAAAAGTGCATGTGATACCTGGTTTTCAGATATTTGTTTTGAAAACTTTCAGTTGATGGTGGAAAACTAGAAAGTATTAAAAAAGTAAAAATTTGAAGAATACATCAGATATACTTTATCTCACATTATGCCGCTGTCCTCTCCCTGCTGGATCAGAGGCCTATTTAATCACTCTCTTCATGTGATAGTTATAACATAAAAAGAGGTAAACAGCACAGTATCACAAAGTCTGACATATCTTGAACCATAAAAAGACTCTTTTCAAGTATACTGTAGGTTTGTGCTTCCTCTTCTAGCCCAGGCCCTGTATATTGTTGATGAATTTGAAAAGATGTAACACTATTTTCTATTATTTCTGAGATATATATATTGCAAAACTACCTTTAATAGACAAGATTTGAAAGTATTATTAAAGTATTTAAATTGGTGAAAATAAACCTTATCGCTGCCACAATCGAGACCATTATTTTAAAGAGTAAATCCTGAATAGTGTTAGAAAAAAACCCAATGTATTAGCATTTGTCTTGGGATATCTGAAGTGTACATGACTAAAAACACACCTGTGGTCTCTTCTTCACTTTATATTTTAGTGACCCATACCGCACCTCTTTGTGGCCTTTCACGGTTTTCACAGATTTCCTGCTTTGTGATCTTCGAAGGCCTTTGTGTGTTAACATCTCATCATCTGAATATGGCCCTTCCAATTCTTCATCTGTTTTCTCATCTCGGTCTTTCAGTGGAATTCCTTAACCTTCTGATTCACTGCAGGCTGGTTCTCTTTCATTTCTGGTCTTTGTGCCCATCCCCTTGTATAGCTGTTAGATCGTGCATACTGCAGGTCCACGTCTGCTCAGTTATTGGCCCTTGGCTCTTCACTGCTGCAGTGACAGCAGCAGTAGCTGCTAATTTTAAACCTTGCCGCCCAAAGTTAACCATCATCTCATAGCCTTGTTCCTTTGCTTGTACAATATAAGCATCAATCTCCCTTTCCTTTGAAGACAGAAGTGGATGAAGAAATTTCCTATATAGTAAACTTGTTCCTTTGGTATAGGGAGAGAGCAGCCACATGACAAAAGCAATCTTAAGTTCATAGTACAAGCGGAACCAAGCAACCGTTATATTTGCTAATGTTTCAATCACAGTATAGAGAGCAAAAACAATCCAGTACATCATCCATTGAACATGTTCCTTCACATTTTTTGTTTTCCAGCTTTGTATGAATAATATGCAGGATACAGCATTCCAAACACCAACACCACGGCTCTGGAGATCATCCAGGACCCCATCTTCCCGGGGGCTGGGACCCCCACCTCCTGGGTGGGTGGGCGCAGTGTTCGCGGACCAAGTCGCCAAAGGCAGGCCGTGTTCTCACCGGCTCCTGGCGCTCCCGGGGTTGTGCTGGCACCCTTGGGAACCAGGCCCAGTGTCGGATTCTGACTATTCTTTTTTCTTTTTTGAGGGCAGTGTCACTGGCCCTCATACGTGGGATCCAAACCAGGGCAGCCAGCAGTTAACCGCCATGGCACTCGGCCAGCCCAATATCACTTTTTTTTTTTTTTTTTTTTGAGGGCAGTGTCACTGGCCCTCATATGAGGGACCAAACCAGGGCTGTTGGCTTCCCAAGCTTAACCACTGTGCCACTCGGGCGGCCCTGATTCTGACTATTCTTAGAGAATGATGAGTGACTTTCATTTCTTTGTTAAAAAGCAGCTAAGTTAAGAATCTGTGTGGGAAAAAGATGTGGAAGTCTGGGGACTACTTTCCCAGGAGATGGCAAAATGGGTCAAATGTTTTTCTACCTCTAAAGAACAGATTCATTATATTTTCTTTAGTTCCAATTCAGGAAGCTTTCTACTTAGTTAAATTTTACCTATTCCATTCAGAGTGTTTATCTACGTTTCTATGTTAATCTGAAGTCAGATAAAATCTTCCCTTCTTTGCATGGGGATTGCTTCGTTTTTCCCAATAGTTGATATTACTGTGTTTCGGAATGTCTGGATAACATGCCTAAGCTAGAATAGATACGCCATTGTTTTTAAGGGAGAATAGTTAAAGTTTAAAATTTTTCTGAATCTCCATAGAAACAAAAATGTTCCGGTAAATCACAGAGACTTTTGGTATGCAACTTACACGCTGTACAGTGTATCAGAGAAGACGGAGAATGAAGAAAAAGCGAGTGACAGCGCTAGCGCAAGTTCTGGCAGTGACCGGGGGGCCTCCAGCAGACAGCACACTATGGTGTCCTTCCTCAGGCCGGTCCTAAAGCAGATCATAATGGCTGGCAAGTCTATGCAGTTGCTGAAGAACCTGCGGGTGGCAGACAGCCCCACGGGCCAGGCCACAGCCAGAGGTGGGCCCTTTGCTCTGCGTCTCTCTCTTCACCCTTGTCATCCTGAGATATGTAATTGTTTATAGTGTGAAACTGATCAGTGCCTTTGGTTCCATGGAAGTGATCACCACCATGATCAGACTGAGCTCATGCCGCTCCTGATGGAGAAGAGACTGTCCTCACTGGGGCCTCTGAGTAGTGACAGTGAGCTCCACATGCCTTTCCCTGACCCTTGTACCTTAGGGTTAGTCCTTAAGAAATGATTCTGTGGCGTTTCTTTTTAAAGAGGACACAGCATCACTGGCCCTCATGGGGGATCCAAACCGGGTCCCTGCTGCTCAGAGCTGGTGTCCCAAGCCAACCCTTAACCAATGTGCCGCTTGGCCAGCCCTCTCTGGCGTTTCTTAATGCCATGCAGCATTTAGCTCTTGAAAACCATGAATCCTGGCAGTTAGGAATTCGTTCGTGAGCAGTTCAGACTTGATCATGAATTTTGAGAAAATCTTGATATAATGTCCATTCTTTTTTTTTTTTTTTTAACTGGCTTTTTTTTTTTAGCTGAGCCATCCTGCCACCTGTTGGCAGCTTAGCAGCAGCTCAGCTTGGGCTGGACATTGAACTGCTGTTGCTCAGAGCTCTGCTCACACCCTTGAGTGAGCTCTTAACCAACTGAGCCACTAGGCCGGCCCTTGTCCGTTCTTTTTTCATGCGACTTAAACAGTATACTTAAAGATTTATCAACTGACTTAAAAAGACTTGAGAAGTATAAATATGACCCTTAGTTGTTTTGCTTGTAGATCACCTTAATGTTACATTAATTATTTTGTATTGTATCTACTCTAAAACTTTCACTTGGGGATATTTCCTTTTTGACTGAATAATAAAATGTAATGAGCTTTCTGGGGCCACTGTTGGAAGTGGTTTTTCCTTGATTTCTATTAGTGTTGTCGTAGTTCTTATCCAGTGTCATGGTAACTTTACTTTCAAGCGTTCTGCTTAGAGTATTACTCTGTTCAGAAAAAATTAGCTTCTACTTCAAGTGTTTAACCAACCTTGCAGTTGTCTAACAGAGGCTATGAAACTGTGTATTTGAACTGTAAAGGTAGTGAGACAGGGATAGACGCCCATCAGCCAAAGGAAAACTACCAGGCTATATCCATATACAATTACACCATATTTGTTTGTTTATTTTTAAGGTTTTTTAATTGGGGAGTTGGGAAAGGGAAACAGTGTTGGGGATTTGGGGAAACGGAACAGCGAGGTTATTGTCCTTCAGTCTTAGTTGTGGAGGGCACAGCTAGCTCAGCTCCAAGTTTAGTCACCAAGCAGCAGCTCACAACTGCTTAGCTCAGGGTGTTGTGTTCAATCTTAGTTGCGGGTGAGCGCAGCCCACCATTCCATGCAGGAGTCAGACCAGCAACCTTGTTGCTAAGAGCCTATGCTCTAACCACTTAGCCATTAGGGCGCCCGTCAGCAGCTCATGGCAGCTCAGCTCAAAGTGCCATGTCCAATCTTGGGGGTGGGGAGGGTGCAGCCCCCCATCTCATGTAGGAGTTGAACTGGCAACCTTGTCAGGAGCAGGTGCTCTCACCAGCTGAGCCATCCTGCCTCCTGTTGGCAGCTCAGTGGCAGCTCAGCTCGGGCGCAGGTCACTGGCCCATGTGGGAATCTATCCAGTGACCCTGTTGCTCAGAGCTCGTACTCTTAACCAACTGAGCCACTCAACTGGCCCCATATCATATTTCTTAATGTTACTTACTGGTTTTTACTAGATCACAGTTCACCTGACATATTTCTTTATGTTTCAGATGCAGAAAGAAAAAGCTTGTATACGCTCTTTCTGGAATCTGTGCAGTCCCGTCTGCGACACGGAGAAGACCCCACTGTGCAGGTCCTCCCTGAGCAGCAGGCGGCCAGAGAGAACCTGATTAAGATGCAGTCCATCGCTGAAGGGCACCTTGAACTGGACAACGTCCATGACCCACTGCTGGCAATCAACTTTGCAAGGTGAAACACAGCTGCAGGGCTTGGATGATTGAAATGGCAGACTCTGTGCAGTATTTAGTAACTGTCTATTTCGGCGAGGTAGGGCTTTCCAGCCTTCAAAATAAAACCTTTGTAGCCTCTCCTTTCTGGGGAATGCAGTACAAGCGGATACTGCGTTCCCTGATTTCAGATGTCTAATTTGGCCTCCTAGTTGGCTTGTGAAAGGCCACAGGTGACCTACCGTGTGCCCTAGGCCCATCAGGACTGCTATCACCTACGGAAGAGGGGCATCTGACACAGGCAGACCCTCTGTCTGTGTAAAGTGTAAAAGAGCTCTTGACCCTTGGGCTCTTTTAGACTCTTAGTGCCCACACAGTGCTCTGTTATGGGGTCCCACCATTCACTGCCAGTGGCCCTAATGGCTAGACATACCCATCCTTGACGCTGAAGGCAGAAGTGACTCTGAACTTCTGGTCCACTCAGAGTATGTTTTGAGGAAATGTTTTCTCTGTCGTAGTTGGTAATTTTAATACTAAAGGTTAAAGTGTACTCTGGAGTTTTGATTTAAGTGAGTTCTGTTGAGAGCAGCTCTTAGAAAGAAGATTCATGTTTTTATGTTAAAGGTTATATTTGGAACAGAGTGACTTTCATGAGAAGTTCGCTGGTGGAGATATATGTATGGATAGGTCGTCCGAATCTGTGACATGCCAGACTTTTGAATTAACGCTGAGATCTTGCCTCTATCCTCATATTGACAAGCAGTATCTCGATTGCTGTGGAAACCTCATGCAAACGCTAAAAAAAGATTACAGGTATAAGGGAGTTTGGTTTGGGAAGTAATCGGTAGTTTATTGTCCTTTAAGAACAGCTGAAATTATTTGAAAGCCTGTATTTCAAGTTAATTTTTATTAGAGTAGGAAAGAAATATGCAGTACACAATTTTCTTACGAGAGTCAATTCACTTTTAATGGTTTCTTAACTCTTGTGAAATATAATTCTTTGTATATTTCTGAGACTGTATCCGTAAAGAAAACAGAAAAAGCCCAAAAATGCCATCACAAAATCTGCTATCAGAGGGAAAAACAGCCAGTTACTTAATAGTGGATGACAAGTTCTTTAAATTATGGCATATCTGTGAACATGGTGTATCCGTATCATGTGTGAACTTCGTAAAGTTCACACAAATTGTGTCTATGCAATTTTAAATAACGTAAAGTATCCTTAAAGCTTAGAAAAGCAGGATATATAACATGGTGAGAACTATATATGTTTTAAAGGTGCAGAGAAAAAGGCTGCAAAGAAATTCCCGAAATAGTAATAGTGGAAATTTGCTAAGAACGGTAGCATCTGCATTAACTCTTTTTGTTACACTTTTGTGACTATGACTACCCAATTTTCTACGTTATGAAAAAGTAACTTCTTTTTGATTATTAAAGGAAAACATACACTATTTTTTTTACTAACTGAGTCTTTGAGAGGTGTTAGTATTTGTGATTTTAGTAAATGTAGAGTGTAAACCAGTGCACTGAGGTGGCAGCAAAACCTGGTTCTGACACAGAATTCTGGCTCGTGTTGCTCACTTTCTCTCCATTCAGGTTGGTGGAGTACTTGCAGGCCATGAGGAATTTCTTTTTAATGGAAGGTGGAGATACCATGTATGACTTCTACACCTCAATTTTTGATAAAATAAGAGAAAAGGAAACCTGGCAAAATGTGTCTTTTCTTAACGTCCAGCTCCAAGAGGCAGTAGGACAACGTTACCCTGAAGATAGTTCACGGTAAGATATGGGAAGCACATTTTTTTTTTTTTTTTGAGGGCAGTGTCAATGGCCCTCATATGTGGGACGGAACCGGGGCCGCTGGCTTCCCAGGCCAGCGCTTAACCACCGCGCCACTTGGCCGGCCCGGGAAGCACATTTTATTTTAAATATTACAAAGTAATCCACGTGCCTTGAACTCTTCTTTGCATTTTTATGTACACTGTCTCATTTAATGTTCACAATAACCCTATGAATTTTACTAATGTTATTTAACATATTAGAAAACTGAGGCAGTGGGCAGCTAAGTGACTTGCCTGCTAAGCAAAGGACACGATGAGATTAGACCGAGTAGCCTGTCAGGCTCTGATGGCCTCCCTCACTTGACTGGAGTCAGTGCTGGCCATTGGCTGTGGCACCTCCTTGCCCCCGTGGCCTCGCCCTCCAGCCAGCTGCACTAGCCTCCTATGTGGTGGTCTCAGGAGGTATTCTGAGGCAGCCTGAGCTCCAGGCCTGCAGAGCCTCACTTCCCCACGTGCTGCTGTTGGTCAGACCGAGTCAGGAGTGGGAAATAGATACCACCACTTAATGGGCAAAGTGAGCTTCCAGTCTGTATGCTGGCTTATCCCTGCCATGTTGCCAAGCAGCCCTTTGCTGCCTGTCAGCTGCCCGCTGAGCAGCTGGACCAGGTCTGTGGGTCGGTGCCCTCAGAGCTTTGTGGAGCAGACACCCTGCACCCTGCTTACTGGTCCTTCCTGTCCCGTGTCCTTAGCTATCTTTCTCATTTCCTTCAGCGGCCATTCAGAAGTAATAATGATAATAGTTAATCCATGTTAAGGCATTGCTGAGTGTATACTGCTGAGTAGTAGATAAAATAATTCCTTTTATTTGTATTCAAACTTTCATTACCTTTGATTGTTCCGTAAAAGCAGAATTTTCATCAATTATGTGGTTTCATAATGAGAGATTTGTGTCCAGCAACCCCCAGAGGGGGCCAAGAAAGGTTGTTTTTCAATATCAGTAGAAACTCATGGGTTTTGTTAGTATGTTTCAATCTATTGGTTACTTTTTTTGTTGCTCAGATTGTCCGATTTTGACCCAGAGGGAAGCCCTTCCCTTGAGCTCAGTGGCGTGGGCGAGCACCCTGCTGTCGGGACTGATACCCTGGCTGGTCCAGGTCAGAGCGCCTCTCCCACCAGCACCCGTCCCGGCTGTTTGGTGGCTTAGAAAGCCCTCCATCTGGGTGTGGGAGTATTCATGGGTCCTGGATTGTCACCACCTCTGGGCTCTCTGGATGGAGCTCGGAAATCTGTAGGAAGAGAAAAATGAACTATATGCTCATATTGACATTTCCAGTGTATATTAGAGGTCACAGGGGCCACTTCTCTTACTTCCTTTCATCTCTTCCTTTCATGCTTACCAGCACATATACATGACATGTATGGGTTTGGTTTTTACTAAATAGTAATGATCCCAAAGTGACAACAACATCAAGTCCACTGAGAGTTTAAAACGTGTGTGATTGTTTTCCTGTACTTTCAAGTCGTCACAATCCCGTAGTTCAAGGTTACCTGGAATAACTCTCCCTGTGCTTTCACCACCAACTTGGTACAGGGACAGGTTGGTTGGTTCTAATTTATTTTCTACTTTTAGGATTTGCTTTCCCTGCTCCACCTTGATTCAGTTTTGTTTTTGAATTAGGTAAAACAGCTAGGTTTTTATTATTACTATTATTATTGGGGATTGGGGAAAGGGAACAGTGTTGGGAGTTGGGGAAGAGGAACAGCTAAGTTGTTGTCCTTCAGTCTTAGTTGTGGAGGGCTCAGCTAGCTATGTTTCTTAAGTTGAAATCATTGGTACAGAGGTACTTCCAGGGAAATCGGGCCTCTGTCCATCCCTGCCTGTTTTCTCCTTCCCTGTAGGTGACCTTTGTTAGTAGATTTTATTTGATCTTACTGAGTTTATTGGAACCAGAAATGTGTGATTGTTCCTTTTCCTCCTCACACATCACACAAGAGGCAGCACACAGTGTGCCCTCTCCAAGGCCTGCTCCATTTCTCTTACTTGAGTGCCACATCCCAGACGCTTCTTGTCTACAGGCCCTTGCTGCTTGTCCTGTTGGTGAACATTTGGGCAACTGATCTTTTGCTATGCACGTGTACAGAAACTTGGAAGTATGTTTCTAGAATGGGCTTGCTGTGTGGCAGTTACCATGACATGTGTGAGATTCTGCCAGCTGCTCCCAAAGCTGCTCTTCATGAAGCCTGCATCCCTGTTTTGTTTTTTGTTTTTTTTTTGTGGAGGGGAAATTGCGGGAGGGTAACAGTGTTGGGGAACTGGGGAAGGGGAACAGAGAAGTTGCTGTCCTTTTGTTCTTCAGTCTAGCTGTGGAGGACATTCCTTCACTGGCCCATGTTGGTATCGTCATTGCGCTCATCCCGGATGAGGCAGATCGGTCGCCGGCCTCTGGATGGTCGCTCACCGCGGCCATTGGCAGCTCACGCTGGCTGCCAGCCGCTCACACTGGCTGCCGGCCATTCACTGTAGCCTATGGCAGTCCCCTGCAGCAGGGGCTGCAGCCTAAACCATCGCTGGGACTCATGAAGCCCAGCTCCAGGTGGAGCTGTTGTTCACCATCTTAACTGTACAGGGTAGTGTCACTGGCCCTCATGTCGGATCTGAACCAGGCTGCTGGCATCCCAAGGCAGCTCTTAACCACCATGCCACTCTGCCGGCCTAGGCTGCATCCTTCTTATCCCACCAGCAGGGTGAGCAGTGTTCCCCACAACTTCCTACACAGTGGACAGACAGATGGTGAGAAATGGTATTTCAGTGTAGTTTTCATTTCTTCTTTTCTAATTATGAGGGAGCTTAGTCATCTTTCCAAATGCTAAGTTTTACATGTCTTCTAAGGAGTCCTGTCCATACCTCCTGACACTATTTCTGTCAGTATCAGATTATCGGCCTCTAACCTCTCCATTTTTATTTATTATTTTTTTTGAGGGCAGTCTCACTGGCCCTCATATGTGGGACCCAAACTCAGGCCGCTGTCTTCGCAAGCCAGCTCTTAACCAACGTGCCACTCGGCAGGCCTTTTCTCTCTCCATTTTTATAAGCTCTTGATTTTGGTTTCCCAATTTGACATTTGTCTTTTTATTCTGCTTATGGTATTACAATTTTTTGTTGCTGTTTTGTCATGTAGATTTTTTTAGTTTTTGTTTTAAAAGATTTTATTGGAATTGGGGAGGGGAACAGCGTTGGGGAATCAGGGAAGGGGAACAGACAAGTTGCTGTCTTTTTGTTCTTCAGTCTAGTTGCGGAGGACATTGCTTCACTGGCCCATGTTGGTATCGTCATTGCGCTCTTCCCAGATGAGGCAGATCGGACGCCTGCCTCTGGATGGTCGCTCACGGCGGCTATTGGCAGCTCACGCTGGCTGCCAGCCACTCACTGTAGCCCATAGCAGCCCACTGAAGCAGGGGCTGCAGCCTGCACCATCACCGGGGCTCACTGGCCAGCTCCAGGTGGAGCTGCTGTTAGCTGTAGAGGGCAGTGTCACTGGCCCTCATATGTGGAATCTGAATCGGGGCCGCTGGCATCCCAAGCCAGCTCTTAACCAATGCACCACTCGGCTGGCCCAATGTTTTTTTCGTTTTATATCAGTCTTTTATTATTTTGGAATTTTGAGTCATAGTTAGAGTTTTACTCCCTCCCAGGTTATAAACAAATTCACTTATGATTTCCTCTAATGCTTGAAATGGAGTTTTTTTTTAATTCAGGTGTTGATCCATTTGGAATTTATCCAACTAAGGAAACATGAGAAATAGATCCAGTTCTTTTTCCAAATGACTGGTTGGTTCCTGTCACATATTTCTTTTAAAAAAAGGAATTTATCGGGGCCGGCCGAGTGGCGCATTGGTTAAGCGCTGGTTTTGGGATGCCAGCGGCCCTGGTTCGGATCCCACATGAGGGCCAGTGACATTGCCCTCTACAGCTAACAACAGCTCCACCTGGAGCTGGGCTGTGCGAGCCCCTGTGATGGTGTGGGCTGCAGCCCCTTTTGCAGTGGGCTGCCATAGGCTGCAGTGAGTGGCCGGCAGCCAGCGTGAGCGGCTGGCAGCCAAGCGTGAGCTGCCAATAGCCGCGGTGAGCGACATCCAGAGGCCAGCGACTGATCTGCCTCATCCGGGAAGGCGCAATGACGATACCAACAGTGAAGCAACATCCTCCGCAACTAAACTGAAGAACAAAAAGACAGCAACTTGTCTGTTCCCCTTCCCCGATTCCCCAACGCTGTTCCCCTCCGCCAATTCCCCAATAAAATCTTTAAAAAAATAAAAAAATAAAAAAAGGAATTTATCTTTTTTGCATTTGAGACATCCCTTGATCTTTAAATTTTCATATGAATTTTGGTCTCTTCCTAGATTTTTCATCCTATTTCATTGTTCTCTTTATTCTTGTGTCAGTAGCAATCTGTTTTTTTGGTTTTTTGGGTTTTTTTTAAAGATTTTATTGGGGAATTGGGGAAGGGAACAGTGTTGGGGAATCAGGAAAGGGGGCACAGCCAAGAGTTATCCTTCAGTCTTAGTTGTGGAGGGCACAGCTAGCTCAGCTCCAAGTCCAGTTGCCATCTCGCTGCCCTTCGGCACCTTGCAGCAGCTCAGCTCAAGATGCCATGTTCAATCTTAGTTGCGGTGGGTGCAGCCCACCATCTCATGTGGGAGTCGAACCGGCAATCTTGTTAAGATCACGTGCTTTTTGGACTGGCTGAGTGGTGTAGTGGTTAAGCGCCGGCTTGGGAAGCTGGTGGCCCTGGTTCAGGTCCCACATATGAGGGCCAGTGATACTGCCCTCAAAAAAAAACAAAAAAACACTATACTTTGGGCCGGCCGAGTGGCGCAGTGGTTAAGCGCTGGCTTGGGAAGCCAGCAGCCCTGGTTCGGGTCCCACATATGAGGGCCAGTGACACTGACCTAAAAAAAAAAAAAAAAAAAAGATCACGTGCTTTCACCAACTGAGCCATCCAGCCGCCCATTGCAGCTGAGCCCGGGCACAGCTCACTGGCCCATGTGGGAATTGAACTGGCTACCCTGTTGCTCAGAACTTGCTCTTTTTTTTTTTTTTTGAGGGCAGTCTCACTGGCCCTCCTATGTGGGAACTGAACCAGGGCCGCTAGCTTCCTAAGCCAGCGCTTAATCACCACGCCACGGGGCCGGCCCAAGAACTCGCTCTCTTAACCAACAGCTACTCAGCCGGCCCCTGCTTATTTATTTTTCAAAATGTACTTTATCATCAACTAGACTGGCCCCACCAAAACAAAAACCTTGATGGTATTTTTATTGAGGTTCATTTATTCATAGACTAACTCCGAACAAATGAGCCACTGCGGGGACCCTTTCTGCTCTGGCTCCCAGGCGCTCTGAGTGTGTGTCTGTGCCCTCAGGCTCCGGAAGTCCCGGCCAAGAGTCTCCGAGTCTGTTCCAGCACCAGTGCCAAGGCCGCCCCTACCTCGCGCCCCTCCCTGCCTCGCCTCGCCATCCCCCTGCCCCTGGCAGGCAGCCTCCTGCTCTGCCCCCTCAGCACCCATGCTTGGGGTGCCTCCATTCCCCGCTGATGGATGCAGCAACCCCTGGGACCCAGTACCGTGAGCTGTGGTGACTGCACAGCCAGTCCCTCAGGACTGCTCGAATGTGTCGTGCAGCCAAAACGGAGCTCATGGTTTCTCATCCCTTTGTGTCTGGCCAGCAGCGTGGTTCTCCCAGTGCCTGAAGGCGGTCTGGGCTCACCCAGGACCAGCCTGTCCTCACCCCCACACGCCCCTGGTTGGTCAGGTCTGCCTTACCTTGGTGCTCCCTGAAAGCCCTCCTCTGACGCCTCCTGACCGGCTCTGTCTGCGCTTCTCTCCCTTCTGCCGAGCCTCACATGGCCATCAGCATGACCACAGAGAAGCAGCAGATCCCTGCGGCACTCGCACCCAGGCTCCTCATTGTGGCTTCAGAGCAGACGGGCTGAGCTGCTTGTGAGGGAACGCTTCTCCCCGTGTCTCATGTTCCCAGTCCCTTTCTTGTGTGTGTAAACATGCAAGTATCCTGTCTCTCTCCTTTCACATCTTAAATGTCGGGTCCGGGACATTTCTCGTTGCCCCATCGCAGGAGCATTCACAGTCCCACATCCTCCAGTGATGTGCTCTGCCATTTGCACGGTCTGGCAGTGGTCTGCTTTCTGCATCCCCTTGGTGACAGGAGGTGACCCCGCATGTTTGCTCTGTGGCGTGAGCCCCCTGAGAGTAGAAGGGATCTATCATGTGCTTGGGTTGGCACCTGACAAATGAGGTATTCAGTGGGTGCCTACTAAGTACTTAGCAGACGCTCATGTAATAGACTCAGGAGCTAACAAATTTTTGACTAGTCCTGTGACATGGAATGAATTAGCTAATTCGTAAATCACAGGCCGCCCTTTACCTCCCTGGTGGTGACTCACTTTGCCTCTGCCTCCCACAAAAACCTCCTGAGGTCTGCAGCTGGCTGTGTCACGCAGGGCCTCTGCGGGTCAGTTACGTGATGGCTCAGTCCACTGATACGACTGCCCTGAGGATTAAATGAGGTGAGGACACTTAGGTGCCCCCGGAGTGCCGGGCACAGGGCCAGTTCCGTGTGTCATCACGTTCTGGCCTTCTATTGAGAGGCCCATTCAAACTTGCACTGGGAAAGCAGTGCGAGCGACACCTTCTCCTGTAGGAAGCAGACCCGTCTTGTCACCGCATCTGCACACTCCCTGGGCCAGCGGAGCAGTCCCCTCACGTCCTCAGCAGAGAGGCCCCCTTCTGAGTCTGTTGCCCGAATTTTACCAGAATTAAGTGCCCAGCCTATTACAGTTATGGGTTCTTCACTGACTTTGTCCTTTTTCCTAATTGTCTACAATTGTTAAGTATCTCTTCTGTTTTATAGCTAAACTATGATTTGAAAGCTTTCCCCTCTTCCTTATTTCTAAAATCAAATCCCTGTTCTGGAACATATGCTGGAAAAGATGCCTTTATTGGAATATTTGCACCTTTTTATGAAATACAGTTTCTTGTTTGGAATATGATATAAATAAATGTTAAAATGTTAGTGGGTTTTTTTAAAGAGCATTTTTATATAAGCATAATTTTTCCACAAACTGAAACTGAAATTTCTTTACCTAGTCTATCTATATCTTTTGAAAATGTTGACACGGCTAAGAAGAAACTCCCCGTTCATATCCTAGATGGTCTGACCCTGAGCTATAAGGTGGGTGCTGATACTCTTTGTAAGAACATTGTTTCTGTTAAAGTTAAAACATGCAAATAAGGGGTTACTTTCTATTCTAATTTTCTGTTTTTGTTTTCATAGGTCCCATGGCCTGTGGACATTGTTATAAGTTTGGAATGTCAGAAAATTTATAATCAGGTGTTCCTCCTCTTATTGCAAATAAAGTGGGCAAAGTATAGTCTGGATGTTTTACTATTTGGTGGTAAGATATGTTTTTCAATAGATAAATTATAATTTAATTTTATCGCTCAAAAAGAGATTGGTGTTTTCAAGTTATTTTTTATGTCCACACAAGTGCCAAAATGACATGTATTTTCAGCCGCATTTTTCAGATGTCAGAATTAACTTTCCTGAATGAAATAACAGGAAGTTGTATGTATAATTAATCTGAAATACATTAACTTGGTTACAAATTTAGCAAGAATAACAACAATTAGATTCCATGAAAATGTCTAACACCAAGTTAATGGGACGTGGTGTTTACATTTTTGATGACAGCAATAGCTAAGGTGATATGGGGAACTTTTCAGGACCTCACCTTCCAGAGCCACTGGAGGTGGGGTCCCTGGTGCGCATCTGGCAAGTGCCCTTCGTGGGGCCGGTGACCATGCTGTGGGAGGGCCTGCCGGGCAGTGGTGGGGTCAGTGTGAGACCTCCCCACCCACTCTGCTCGGCTCGGTGATCTTTTACAGAACGGGCTGGTACTGCTGAGAAACCACAGCTTAAGGAAGGACTTTTATGTGAACAGGATACGGCGGCCCCATCTGGCCCAGAGAAGAAACCGGTGACACAGCAGATTCATCGTCTGTTCCTCTTAAGAGTGAAGCTCATGCACTTCGTGAACAGCTTACACAACTACATCATGACCAGGGTCCGTGTGTCCCCCACTTTGGCTCTGGCGCCTGTGGCAGAGCCATAGATGTAGAGGCACCCACACAATCCTTACAGACCATAGCTGTGAAATTTTGTCAGGAGACAGCATGGCAGCGTGGCGGACAGGTGTTTTGATCATGCCAGGGTATACGGGCCCAGAGACCTCGGCTCCCCGGTCCCCAACCCCAGGGCGGACACAGCTATGCTCCTGCTCTGGAATTGCCTTCAGAACTTGTCACGTGGTCCTTTCAGTTTGGTCAGTGGTGACAGCTGTCCCCGGCAGCAGCCCAGATCTCTCAGGCTGGTGTTGCATGTAAGGAGGAAGATGCGGCCAGATTACATACTTTTTTCTTGAAAACAAGAAGTAACTCATTACAAGTAAATTTTTCTTAACACATCTTAAAACCAGCTCTAGGGGAAGTTCTGAAAGAGTTTAGCTGTTTAAATAGCAGCAGTATTACTGGAGGACAGTAATGGTTGGAAATGGTTGCACAAAACATGGATAGTTCATCTGGCCTACAGGCTCCAAAACCCATTTCGTTTGGATGAAGTGAGCTCTTCGAGCCCGTGTTTTGGACCTGGTTCCCGAGGCACACTGCAGTCTGCCTCCTGCGACTGCATTCGTGGCCTTCAGGGAGCCGGCTGTAAGCCTTTAATTGTTGAGAGTAGATGGTAGGAGTTTCAAGTTTTTCCTTAATTTGTTCCTATTTGAAATACATTTATGCTCCCTTTAAAGAACTTCTAAAAACATGTAAAGTCAATTTACCTGATGATTTAAAAGCTGGTCAATGCATTTTCTAGGCCGTTTGATATACTTGCCCCAGCCCACCAGGAACACTCTTAAGTCCTGAGGGTGCATTCGTTCACTGTGAGTGGGTGTTCTGAGAGATTGGCCTCAATCACCATTCCAGGACAACCCCAGCCTTTAAAGAGCAGTACTTTATAAACTTTGCAGATACCATTATTGGAGATAAAATTTGGGAGGAGCAGAAGGGGTTGGTAAAATGTTTTGTATGTGGTACACAAGGTCTCAAAGAAGAAATCTGACTAAACTTTTCATCTTTCTCTTCCAAGATTCTTCACAGTACAGGACTAGAGTTTCAGCATCAAATCCAGGAAGCCAAGGATTTAGATCAATTGATTAAAATTCACTATAGGTATTTGTCAACCATCCATGATCGATGTCTGCTGAGAGAAAAGGTAAATATCACCTGCAGACTTGGCCCTGGAGGCAGGATTGAAACTGTCCAAGGGAGGTTGCCTCTGCTTTGGAATTTTATCCTTACTGAGTTTCCCTATAAGAAAAGATCAGAGGGCTGGCTGAGTGGCGCGGTGGTTAAAAGCTGCCTTGGGACGCCAGTGGCCCCGGTTCGGGTCCCACATATGAGAGCCAGTGACACTGCTCTCAAAAAAGAAAAGTTCTGATCAGATAAGGTTACAAATTTGTGCCATATTACCAGAAATTATATTTAAGAGAAGCAGGTGAGAACAGTATTACCAGCCTGCCTCCCGTCTGTATTGCACTTAGATTCAGTTGGAAAATTTTATCTGCAGTTGTGGAATGATAGGGCTTCAGTCAGGAAGTGTGTCCACCTCAGTGTGACTATGTGGGGTTAAGTCATGTTATAGCCTCTGGCACTATGTGTCCCATGTCCCTGGTGGATTTAAATGGCCGTCCCAGGAAATGGTCGCTTGTTCTATAGGCTGGACTGTGCTGCTGACCCTACCTATGTCCCCAGCACAGTAGGTGTGGCCCAATTCCAAGTGCTCTTTGTTCAGAGCTTGGCGCCTTTGTTGCACACAGAAGGCAGTCATTGCATGATGAGCTTTTTCTATAACTCATTTCTATGAGGTAAAATTTTCGTGTCGGTGTCCAAGCACAGTTACAGCGCATGTGTTCTGTCTGTGGCTTTGCTCTGCAGGTCAGCTTTGTGAAAGAAGCCATCATGAAGGTGTTGAACTTGGCTCTCATGTTTGCAGAAGGCTGGCAGGCGGGCCTGGGGGCGTGGCAGTAAGTATGAGGCTTGTGGAGCCTGTGCTATAGTGGCCCAGCCTCCCTCTTAGCTGGCTTCTTTCTGGGAGCCTTTTTGTTGTCTTGGTGACACATCACATACTACTATTTGAGGAAGAATTGAACAATCTGTTCACTTAAACTAGGCAGCATCAGGAATGGTGCAAATTTTTTTATTTTGTAGCTGAACCATCCTGCCACCTGTTGGCAGCTCAACAGCAACTCAGCTCGGGCTGGGCATCGAACTGCTGTTGCTCAGAGCTCAGCTCGCACTCTTGAGCGAGCTCTTAACCAACTGAGCCACTTGGCTGGCCCCAAGTTATTGTGCACTTCTTTCATGAGCGGCAAGACAATAGGAAAAATATGAAGAGTCTTTATTAATGAGGACAAACAAATACCCGTGGAGTACATTCATGTTTTGTTATATAGGTTTGTTAAAATTTTATTATGGATGCCTTCAAACATACACTAGATAACGATTTAAAACCAGCATAACGAACCCCAGGTACCCATCACTCCACTTCAGCGAACCCCAGCAATGGCCAGTCCTGGTTTGTGTTTACTTCCCAGCCCACTCACTGGACATCACACTAGATGATGGGGAGAGGACTTAGAAGCATATCAACCATTGCAGTTTATAGAAATTAATTGATCCGGGTTCACAGTTAAAGCAGAAAAGTGAAACTGAAAAGCAATGTGAAATTTGAACACTGACTAGTTATTTGATGATATTTAAAAAATCATTAAGTATTTTTAAGCAAGTGGTATGATGGCTGTGTTATAAAAGGAAATATTTATTTCTGAAATGCTGTGATGTCTCAAATTTGCTTCTGAAAATGCAGGGCTGGGGTGGACATCGGGCTGTCTAGGGTGGGTTCGTGGAAGTCCACGGTGTAGTTCTGTCCTTCAGATTTCCTGTAATTAAAAGTTTCTAAATCGTTTTTAAAGTTAGAGTTATATTTCGATAAGAAGATATGCCTATGAAAAGTAAAAATACAGAACTGAGTAGTACAAAAGGAAATATCCCCAGCCATCCCAGCTCTTGAACTCAAACAGCGGTTGTATATCATAATGACACTCCTTCAAACAGTGTCAAAGGTTTATTTTAAAGTAGGGCAGGACAATTTTTATTTTACACTCTTTATACTTAGGATTCTAAATAATTAAATTGAGGTACATTTGAAATTGCTCCAAAGATATCCTTGGGGCCTACATGTTAACCCCTTATGCACTGACTTGAATTGAAATTTACTTTCTTCCCTAGGTTGGAATCTATAGAAAAAATGGAATCTGATTTTAAAAACTGCCATATGTTTCTTGTAACCATTTTAAACAAAGCTGTCTGTAGAGGCTCCTTTCCCCACCGTGAGTACATCATGTTAAAGTGTTCCTGCTCGTACATTTTCTTGTGCTAAGGCTGCATGCTGCTGTTTTAGTACTGATCTCATGAGTTAGACTTTTCACCACTTCACACCTGCAAAGTCCCTCAGTAGTTGTGCCATACTTTGAATTGTGTTTTTAGAATTACGATGGGGCTAGTGAGTATCAAATGTGAAACACTGAGACTAAAGACCATGTTTTCTAGTATATCATTTCTTACACCCATGGGTTTCTAAACTCTTAGTAAATAAAACAGAGGCAGAATAATTTCAGTCTCGCTTTCCTATCATGGGTAGCCTTTGTAACTATTCCTTTAAAAAAGAGGATTTTCTGTTAGCAGTTTTAAAACACCCAAGGCTTCCTGACAAACACTTTGAGCAGGCAGAAGTCTGTGGGGTAAGTCACAGGAGAAGAGAGCTGTTTAATCTGCAGAAACAAGGCGTGAGTAGGAGCTCTCTGTGCAGCTTTTTGGGGGAAAGTATGCGGGTAAACTCTTCCCTGTTTCAGCTTATTCCAGTTGTATTATGCTCGTTAAGGATAGCTGGACATTCTTAAATACCGCATAGGAAACGGGTTAGAGGAAACACTGGCACTCACATGTGGAACTGGGTGACAGTTATGCAGATAGGTTCCAGTTGCAGGTTAGGACATGGCATTTGTTATGAATGGACTCTGGGTTTTAGGACATGTGGAACGAATGTGATTGACTCAGTGAAATGCCCAGATTTTTTTGTTTTCAAAATTCAAAAGACCTGAAATAGAAATAAATCATACACTTTCTGTTTGTACTTAATGAAGATTGTCATCTTTATTATACATTAAAATATTCAGTATTTTAATCAAAAATGGAAAATATCTGTACATACTCCCAAGTTTTAAATGTATTAAAAGCCTTATTCAGACATTTTCAGATATTTACACCTAGTTTTTACTTTTTATTCTTCCCACAGTGGAATCTCTAGCCCTGTCGCTCATGGCCGGCATGCAGCAAAGCTGAGTATCTTCCATATAATCAAGACTCAGTCTTCACACACATGCATTTCCACGACGTGCCGCTGGGATGTGGAACTTGTTTTATTTTGGTTCATTTTTAAAACTGTTGTCTACTGTCTAGACAGCGGGTTTGTAGGTGTTTTCTCTGAAGCTCATTGGATAGTATGTAGGTTTATGTATATAAAATTGTATCAACAGTGCAAAGTGTATATAGGCTGTTTACACTTACATTTCCTACTGTAAGCTATGGATTTACAGTACTGTATATGGGTGAACTGTATTTTTTTTTTTTTTTTTGAGGGCAGTGTCACTGGCCCTCATATGTGGGACCGAACCGGGGCCACTGGCTTCCTAAGCCAGCGCTTAACCACCGTGCCACTTGGCCAGCCCTGAACTGTATCATTTTTGAAAATGTAATTATTAACTCATTTTTTTTTTGAATTTTTTATTTTTATTTATTTATTTTTTTATTTTTAATTTTTATATTAGTTTCAGGTGTACAACACATTGCAATAGTTATACTCTTTACCCCCAAAAGTGACAACCCCCCACCCCCAGTTCGCCACCCCACTCCTTCCCCCCCATATCATACATATCCACTACAATTCCTTTGACTCACTTCCACAGTATACTCCACATCCTGTGACTATCTATATATTCAGTTACAGTTGGTATACAATATTATACAACATCAGCTTCAGGTGTACAGTGCAGTGATCAAGCCTCTACTCCATCCATGAACTGGTCTCCCTAACAAGACATGTGACTATCTGACACGCCACAAAATTTTTACAACATTATTATATTCCCCAAACTGTGTTTCATATATCCCTGTGGCAATATCGTAGTTGTCTATTTATGGTGTCGAATCCCTTCCCCTTCCCCCTTATCCCCACCCCCCTCCCAACTAGCAACCCTCAGTTTTTCCTCTATATCTATGAGTCTGTTTACTTTGATAGTTCATTCAGTTTTTCAGATTCCACATATAAGTGAGATCATATGGTACTTGTCTTTCTGCAATTGACTTATTTCACTTAATATAATAATCATCTCTTCACAACATTATCAATTACATTCCCAGAACTGCCCCCATATCCCTGCGGCAACATTGTAGTCACCCACCTACGCTGTCCAAAACCTTCCCCCTCTCCCTCATCCCCATTCCCTCCCAGCCAGCAACCGTCAGTTTTTCCTTTATATCTGCTTGATATGACTTCAATCTTCTTAAATTTCCTGAGACTTGTCTTGTGGCCTAACGTGGTCTATCTTGGAAAATGTCCCATGTGTACTTGAGAAGAATGTATATTCTGTTTTTTCAGGGTGAAATGCTCTAAATATATCAACGAAGTCCAGCTGGTCTAAAGTGTCCTTTAAGGCCCCTCTTTCTGTGTTGATTTTCTGTCTAAAGGGTCTGTCCATTGGTGACAATGGGGTGTTGAAATCCCCTACTATGATAGTATTTCTGTTGATCTCTGTCTTTATGTCTGTCAAAATCTGTTATGTGTAATTAGAAGTTCCTATGTTGGGTGCATAGATGTTTATTAGGATTATAGTGCCCTTTCTCTTTTATTGTAGTCATTTTAAAGTCTATTTTGTCCAAAATAAGTATTGGTACTCCAGCTTTTTTTTCTTCCCTCATTTCTATTTGCTTGAAATATCTTATTCCATCTGTAAACAAAATATACATGTGTCCTATTTTCTTACCCACTCAGCCACTCTCTGTCTTTTGATTGGAGCATTTAGCCCATTCACATTTAAAATGATTATTGATAGGTGCATATGTATTGCCATTTTGTTATTTGTATTCCTGGTCTTCCTGGGTTAGTTTGTTTACCCCTTTCTTTTGTATAAAAAAGCCCTTTTAACATTTCTTGCAATGCTGGCTTGGTGGTAATGAATTCGTTAAGCTTTTTCTTTTCTGAGAAGCTCTTTATTTCTCCTTCAATTTTAAGTGATAGCCGTGCTGGGTAGAGCAATCTTGGTTGTAGGCCTTAATTTTGTGTCACTTTGAATATCTCCTGCCACTCCCTTCTGACCTGCAGAGTTTCTGTAGACAAGTCAGCTGTTAGTCTAATAGGAGTTCCTTTGTACGTGACCTGCTGTCTTTCTCTTTCTGCTTTTAGGATTCTGTCTCTGTCTTTAACCTTTGCCATTTTAACTATGATGTGTCTTGGTATGGACCTGTTTGGGTTCAACTTGTTTAGAACCCTCTGCACTTCCTGGGCATGTATGTTGATTTCCTTCGCCAGGGTAGGGAAGTTTTCAGACATTAGTTTTTCAAATACATTCTCGACCCCTTGCTTCTTCTCTTCTCCTTCTGGTATTCCTATGAGTCGTTTGTGGTGGCGCTTCACCTTGTCCCATAGGGCTCTTAAACTATTTTCATTGTTTTTCATTCTTCGGTCTTTTTGTTGTGCCAACTGGGTGATTTCTGCTATTTTGTCTTCCAAATCGCTGATCCACTCCTCTGCTTCATCTACTCTACTGGTGATTCCTTCGAGTGTGTTCTTCATTTCAGTTATTGTATTCTTTAGTTCTAACTGGTTGTTTTTTATGATTTCTCTATCCTTCCTTATGTCCTCACTAAGTTGGTTAAACATTCTTATCATCAGTGTTCTAAACTCTGTCTCTGAAAGGTTGGATCCCTCTTTTTCATTTTGTTCCATTTCTAGAGGTTTCTTCTGATCTTTTACTTGGGACATGTTTCTTTGTTTCCCCATTCCAGCTGTTGCTCTGGGATTGCTTTGATGTATTAGATAGATAACCAGGAGAGCCCTGGCTGGATCACGCAGGCACACAGCTCACGGCCCAACACTCCCAGGAAAACTCCCAGTCTCAGCCTGTCACAATCAGCCGCTCGCAGATCAGGCCGAGTAGCCCAACAACCAATCACCAGCCTGGCAACTCTGCAAGTGCAATGAGGAGAGCCGGGACCCAAGGAGGCTTGCGCACTCCCGCATCTCAGTGAGAAGCCGGTTGGAGCCAGAATGCGCCCACCTGGTGTTTCCCTGGCAATGCAGCACAAGCTGTGCAGAGGGTGTGGATCCGAGCTGCTGCCGCGCACTCCTAGGTCTCAGTGAGCAGCCTGTTGGAGCCGGAGGGCACCCGCCCAGCGTTTCCCTGGCAACTCAGTATAAGCCGGGTGGAGGGTGGGGATCTAAGGCCGCATATGCACACACGCACACACGCACTTCTGCGCCAATTCCACCATATCAATTAGGTCCCGGACCTGACCCTCTGTGGGAGGGCCCAACCTTGACAGAATTGTGCCCCCCTTACACCACTCGCGTGCAGGCTCCACACCAGGGGAACAATAGTCCAAAAACCTCCAGCTTTTGTACCAAAGGTGCTCAGTTCAGTCCGTCCCCGCAGACTCCCGGGTCTGGCCCACAGAGCCACTTCCTCCATCAGTAACCAGGTAAGTGCTCACTGGCGAGCAAGCCCGGGTGCGAGCCCCACTGATTCTCCAGCCACTCTCAGCCTCACCAAGCTGAGCAAAGAGAGTCCTCACTAATTTACTGCCAGCTATCTTGGAACTCCTCTTCCCGGCAAAGGAACTCTAGGCTGGTGAGCTCGGTGTGCGGCCGGAGGGTCTCTCCCCCAACTGGAGAAGCCTCCCCACGGCTGGGGCTTCCCTCACGGGGTTCGCCCTCTCTCGTCTCCGCCTGTCTTACCAGACCCGACTTGGCCTCCTCTTAGTGGTTCTGTTCATCTAGTGTTCCCGGGGACCTCCTGGGTTGAATGCTGTATAATTTGTTTGTAATTTTGGTGTGATCCTGAGAGGTAGTTAGCACAGTGTCTATTCCGCCATTTTACTGGAAGTTCCGCTACTCATTTTTTACAAACAACCACTGAACTCCAAATAGCCTCAGAGCTGAGCGTCAGGGTTCCTTGGCCCTCATCTGGCAACACAGGCACCGGGTGCAAGCAGATGGCAGTGACTGGGACAGCCACTCCTGGGAGCCAGCCCGGCTCTGGGCTTTGCAAGAAATGCACTGAGGAGACCTTCAGATGCCAGGCAGTGGCAGAAGACACCGCAGTGTAACTGTCCAGGTGTGAGAGATGCACGGGCTCTCTGATCAGCTCCTGCAGGTCACACACCTGTCCACATAATGGGAGCCTCTGCTCCCATAAAGCAGCAGAACGGAGGAGTCGAGTTGTACACAGGGATGGCAGAAAGTTCTGTGTACATAACAAAAGTCATCACAGCAAAGATGGCAAAACATACCTCTTGCATAAACTGAAGTATCAGTGTTTCTGACCCTGGGGTA
>JAWWOG010000075.1:0-40811 GCA_033961575.1 Aselliscus stoliczkanus
AACGGTGAGCAGGGAAAGCAGGGGCCACATGCTGGGGAAAGGAGAGCAGGGAAACACAGGCAGCTATGGGCAGGACATGGGCTAATGGGGAAGGCAGGCAGCCACAGGTTTGTTCAGGTTTAGCAGACGCAAGCAGGTGTCCGTGGCCTGACAAGGGAATTGGGGAAGGTGGGCAACCCTGGGCTGGAGAAGTGGTAGCAGAAGAAGGCAGGCAACTATGGGTGGGACACGTGGGAACAGGTGTATTCAGGCAGACTCAGGCTTGTAAAGGGAACAGGGGAAGGCAAGCAAACAAGGGCTGGACAATAGGAGGCAGAGGAATGCAAGCGTCCATTTCCTGACAGGTGGGAATAGGAGTAGGCAGGCGTCCACGGCGGTGGTGGTGGGTGCGAAACAGGTGAATGCAAGGGAAATAAGGTGGCCACCGATGGCACAAGGGGCATCAGGGGAAGGCAGGCAGCCCTGGACTGGATAAGAGGGAACAGGGGAAGGAAGGTGGCAATGTACTTGAAAGAGGGGACTAGAGGGAAGCAGGCGGCCATGGGCTCGACAAGGGGTCGCAGTGGAAGCATGTGGCCCTGGGCTGTACAATAGGGAGTAGGGGAAGGCCAGTGGACAAGGGGTGGAAAAGGGGAACAGGGAAAGACAGACCACCGACAGCTTGACACGTGGTAGCAGGGGCAGGCAGGTAGCCCTGGGCTTGAAAAAGCAACAGCAGGGGCCGGCAGGCAGCCATAGGGAGGACCAGGGGGAGAAAAGGAAGGCAAGTGGCCACGGGATGGACAAGGGGACCCAGGCGAAGGCAGGAGGCCATGGTAGGAAAAGGATGAGCTGGGGATGGCACGCTGCCCTGGACTGGACATGTGGGTGCAGGGGATCGCAGGCACTCACGGGCTGCTTAAGGGGATCAGGGAAACGGGGGTGGCCATGGGCTGGAGAAGCGTTTTTAGTGGAAGGCAGGCAGCCACGAGAATGACAATGGGGAGCAGGGGATGGCAGGTGGCCCTGGACTGGACAAGGGGGATTAGGGGGGCAGACAGCGCAGACAGAGGGAAGCAGGGGATGGCCGGCACAACTTGCTGGACAAGTGGAAGCAGGGGAGAGCAGGTCTACACAAGCTGGACAGAGGGGAGCATGGAAAGGCAGGGGGCGGTGCACTTGAAACGGGGGAGCAGGAGACGGCATGTGGCCATGGGATGGACAAGACAGAGCAGAGGAAGGCAGGTGGCCATGCACTCTGGCAGGGGAGCAGGGGAAAGCAGACAGCACTGGGCTGGAAAAGGTGGAGCAGGGAAAGGCAGACAGCCATGGGCTGGACAACTGGAGGCAGAGGAAACTAGGTGGCCACAGGCTGCACCAGGGAGAGCAAGGAAAGGCATGTGGTCCCACGCAAGACAAGGGTGGGGCAGGGAAAGGCATCTGGCCGTAGGTTGGACAAGGGTGAACAGGGAATGTCGGCAGCCGTGGGCTGGACAAGAGGGAGCACGGAATGTCAGGCACCACGGGCTTGAGAAAGGGATCAGGTAAAGGCAGGCGGCCACAAGCTGGACACGAGGAAGCAGGAAAAGGCAGGCAGTCAGGGGCAGGACAAGGGGGATCGTGGAAAGGAGGTAGCCATGGGCTGGACAAAAAGGAGCAGGGCAATGCACGGTGCCACAAGCTGAGCAAGGGATAGCAGCGGAATGCACGGGGGCATGGGCGGACACAGGGGACCTGGGGAAGAAAGGTAGCCCCAGGCTTCACATGGAGGAGCAAGGAAGACAGGCAGCCCCTGAATGGACAACGGAGGGCAGAGGAAGGCAGGAGACCATGGGCTGGACTAGCAGGAACGGGGAAGGTAGGGGGACTTGGGGTGGACAATGCGGATCAGGAGAAGTCCTGCTGTCCTGTGCGGATAGGGGAGGAGGGGTTTGCAAGCAGCCATGGGGTGGAAAAGTAGGAGCACGGGGAGGCAGGCAGCCATGGGAGGGACAAGCGTGAGTTGGGGAAGGCGGGTGTCTGCGGGCTTGAGATGGGGAGGCGGGGGACCGCAGGCAACCGTGGGCAATACAAGGGGGGCTTGTGATTGCACGCAGCCACAGGTGGGACAACGGAGGAGCAGGGGATGTCAGGCGGCCCTGGGCTGGCCACGTGAGATCAGGGATAGACAGGTGGCAATGGGGGAGACAAGGGGAACCCTGTGAAATCAGGCTGCAACTGGCTGGAACAAGGGGGATCAGAGGAACGAGGTCGGATCTGGGCTGGAAAGGGGGGAACAGCGGAAGGAAGGTGGCCGCAGGATGGAAATATGAGAAGATGGAAAGGCAGGTGGTCATGTGCTTAAAACGGTGTTGCAGTGGAATCACGCGGCCTTGGGCTGGACAATTGGGAACAGGGGAAGGTAAACACAAGCGGTGCACAAGGGGAGCATGCGAAAGTAGCAGTGCACAGCCTGGCCAGGGGAAGCAGGGTAAGAAACACCATCTTCGCCTGAACATGGGAGTACAGAGGTAGGCAGGCACCCAACGGTTGGTCAAGGGAGAGAAGGAGAGGCAGTTGTCCACGGGGTGGAAAATTGGCACAGGGAAAACAGTCCACCATGGGCTGAACAAGGGGGTGCAGGAATACGCAGACTGCCCTGGGATGGAAAGCGGGAGCAGGGGAAAAAGGCAGCCACAGCATGGAAATGGGCACCAGGGGTAGGCACGCACCACTGGCTGGACAACTGGAAGAAGGGGAAAGCAGGAAGCCATGGGATGACAAAGGGGAGCAGGGGAAGGCAGGTGGCCTTAGGCTGGACAAGGGGAATCAGGAGAAAGCAGGCAGTATTGGGTTGGTCAAGGGGAATCATGGAAAGGAGAAGGCCACTGGCTGGGCAAGGGATAGCAGTCAAAAGTAGGCAGTCACAGGCAGGACAATGGGGAGCTGAGGAAAGCACAACATGGTCGGGACAATGGTAACCAGGGAAAGGCAGCTGGCCGTGGACAGGACAGGGGTGACCAAGGGAAGTAAGGTGGCCCTGGGCTGGTCAAGAAGGAGCAGGAGAAGTCAGGAGGCCACGGGGTGGACAAAGGGAAGCAAGAGAAAGCAGGAGTCCACAGATTGGAGAAGGGGGGGTCAGAGAAAGGCAGTCCTGCATGTGCTGGGTGATGAGGAACATGGGTAGGCAGGCCCTGAACTGCGTGCCTGATCCTGGGGAGCACGGGAAGGCCGATGGCCACAGGGTGTACAAAGAGGATCAGGGGAAGCCAGGCTTCCATGGGTTGGACAAGAGGGAGCTGCTGAAGGCAGGTGGCCATGAACTCTTGGTGGCGTAGCAGGGGAAAGAAAACAGCACTGGGTTGGCAATGGGGAGCAGCAGTAGACAGGTGGCCATCGGCCGGATAAGTGGGCGCAGTGCAATCCAGGTGGCCACAGGCTGCAAAAAGGGGAGCACGAGCAGAGAGAAGGCTCTGGAATGGGAGTGGACAACGGAGAGCAAGAGAAAGCAGGAGGCCCTCAGCTGGAAAAGTTGGAGCAGGAAGGCCGTGATCCTGGGTGGACAAGGGTGAGCACGGGCTGTCCAGCCGTCCTTCGTTGCACAAGGGAAAGCAGTGGTGTGCCGTTGGTCAAAGCTTTGAAAAGTGGGACCAGGGGAACGCAGGAGGCCATGGGCTACCAAAAAAAGTGTAAGGGAAAACAGGCAGCCCCGGGAAGCACGAAGGGGAGCAAAGGAAGGCAGCCCGACACAGGGTGGACAAAGAGAAAGAGGGGAAGGCAGGCAGCCATGGGCTAACACAGGGGAAGCACGAGGATGCAGGTGGGCTCGCCTAGACTAGGGGGTGCAGGGAAAGGCAAGCAGCCCTGGGCTGGCCATGTGGGAGTAGGGATCGGCAGGCAACAACGAGCTTGTCATGGGGTGGTAGGCGAAAGCAGGCATCCACGGCCTCGACAGGGGCAGTGGGGGAAGGCAGGTGGCCCTGGGCTGGACAAGTGGTAACAGAGGAAGGCAGGCAGCCTTGGGTGGGTTACATGGGAGCAGGAGTAAGCAGGTAGCCACTGGGGAGGTGAAACAGGAGAAAGCAAGGGAAATCAGGTGGCCACTGACTGAACAAGGGGATTAAAGGAGAACAGGTGGCCTATGCCTTGAGAAGCGGTAGCAGGGGACACATGCAGCCATGGGTTGCACAAATGGGAACAGGTTAAGGCCAGTGGACAAGGGACGGACAAGGGAGAGCAGGGAAATCAGGAGTCCATGGACTGAAAAGGGGGAGCAGGGTAAAGCAGACCGTGCTTCGAGGGAAGAGCGGAAGCAGGGGAAGGCAGGCAACTCTGGGCTTGGAGAGGGAGAGCAGTGGAAGGCCGGCAGCCATGAGGTAGACCAAGGGGAGAAGGGGAAGGCAGACGGCCACTGATAGGACAAGAGTGAGCAGAGGAAGGCAGGCCACCGTAGGCTGGATATGGGCGTGCCGTGGCAGGCACGCACCCATGGGCTGGTCAGGAGGGAGTGTAGGAAAGGCCGTCGCCCAAGGGCTGGACATGTGGAGAGGGGCGTGAGGCTTGTCACAGGCTCTAAAATACGGAGCAGGGAAAGGGAGGCAGCCAGGGCAGCAGGAAAACACAGGTTGCTCTGGGATGGACAAGTGGTAGCAGTGGAAAAATGCGGCCAGGGTTGGACAAAGGGAAGCAGGGGTGGGCCGGCGCCACTGGCTGCACAACTGGAAGCAGGTGAAAGCAGGCAGCCACGGGCTGCACATGGAGGAGCAGGGGAAGGCATGCTGCCATGGGCTGGACAAGGAGGTTTCCGGGAACACAGACAACCATGAGTAGCATAAGGGGAGCAGGGGAAGGGAGGCGGCCCAGGGATGGACAAGTGTGCACAGGGGAAGGTGGAAGGACATGGGCTGGTTAGGAGGGATTAGGGGAAGGCAGGCAGACATGGACTGCAAAACGGGAAGCAGGGGAAGACAGGCACATATTGGGAGAGCGATGGGGAGCACACGAAGTCAGGCCGCCAAGGGCTGGGTAAAGGGTAAACAGGGGAAGTCATGCAGCTACGGGCTGGTCAAGGTGGAGCAAGGGAAGGCACATGACGACTGGCTGGACAAGAGAAAGCAGGGGAAGTCAGCCCGCTACTTAGTGGACAAAGGGAAGCAGGGGCAGGCAGGTGCCACTGGCTGATCAACTGGAAACAGGGGAACACCCGCGGCCACACACTTGACAAGAGGGAGCAGGGAAAGCAGACAGCACTGGGCTGGGCAATGGGGCACAGGGGAATGCAGTTTGCCTTGGTCTGCAGAAGGGGACCAGAGGAAGTCAGGCATCCACAGGCTGGGAAAGGCAAAGCAGGGGAAGCCAAGAAGTCCTGTGCTAGACTAGGGAGAGCAGGAAAAAAGAGGTGGCTACAGGCCGGACAACGGTGAGCAGGGAAAGCAGGGGGCCACATGCTGGGGAAAGGAGAGCAGGGAAACACAGGCAGCTATGGGCAGGACATGGGCTAATGGGGAAGGCAGGCAGCCACAGGTTTGTTCAGGTTTAGCAGACGCAAGCAGGTGTCCGTGGCCTGACAAGGGAATTGGGGAAGGTGGGCAACCCTGGGCTGGAGAAGTGGTAGCAGAAGAAGGCAGGCAACTATGGGTGGGACACGTGGGAACAGGTGTATTCAGGCAGACTCAGGCTTGTAAAGGGAACAGGGGAAGGCAAGCAAACAAGGGCTGGACAATAGGAGGCAGAGGAATGCAAGCGTCCATTTCCTGACAGGGGGAATAGGAGTAGGCAGGCGTCCACGGCGGTGGTGGTGGGTGCGAAACAGGTGAATGCAAGGGAAATAAGGTGGCCACCGATGGCACAAGGGGCATCAGGGGAAGGCAGGCAGCCCTGGACTGGATAAGAGGGAACAGGGGAAGGAAGGTGGCAATGTACTTGAAAGAGGGGACTAGAGGGAAGCAGGCGGCCATGGGCTCGACAAGGGGTCGCAGTGGAAGCATGTGGCCCTGGGCTGTACAATAGGGAGTAGGGGAAGGCCAGTGGACAAGGGGTGGAAAAGGGGAACAGGGAAAGACAGACCACCGACAGCTTGACACGTGGTAGCAGGGGCAGGCAGGTAGCCCTGGGCTTGAAAAAGCAACAGCAGGGGCCGGCAGGCAGCCATAGGGAGGACCAGGGGGAGAAAAGGAAGGCAAGTGGCCACGGGATGGACAAGGGGACCCAGGCGAAGGCAGGAGGCCATGGTAGGAAAAGGATGAGCTGGGGATGGCACGCTGCCCTGGACTGGACATGTGGGTGCAGGGGATCGCAGGCACTCACGGGCTGCTTAAGGGGATCAGGGAAAAGGGGTGGCCATGGGCTGGAGAAGCGTTTTTAGTGGAAGGCAGGCAGCCACGAGAATGACAATGGGGAGCCGGGGATGGCAGGTGGCCCTGGACTGGACAAGGGGGATTAGGGGGGCAGACAGCGCAGACAGAGGGAAGCAGGGGATGGCCGGCACAACTTGCTGGACAAGTGGAAGCAGGGGAGAGCAGGTCTACACAAGCTGGACAGAGGGGAGCATGGAAAGGCAGGGGGCGGTGCACTTGAAACGGGGAGCAGGAGACGGCATGTGGCCATGGGATGGACAAGACAGAGCAGAGGAAGGCAGGTGGCCATGCACTCTGGCAGGGGAGCAGGGGAAAGCAGACAGCACTGGGCTGGAAAAGGTGGAGCAGGGAAAGGCAGACAGCCATGGGCTGGACAACTGGAGGCAGAGGAAACTAGGTGGCCACAGGCTGCACCAGGGAGAGCAAGGAAAGGCATGTGGTCCCACGCAAGACAAGGGTGGGGCAGGGAAAGGCATCTGGCCGTAGGTTGGACAAGGGTGAACAGGGAATGTCGGCAGCCGTGGGCTGGACAAGAGGGAGCACGGAATGTCAGGCACCACGGGCTTGAGAAAGGGATCAGGTAAAGGCAGGCGGCCACAAGCTGGACACGAGGAAGCAGGAAAAGGCAGGCAGTCAGGGGCAGGACAAGGGGGATCGTGGAAAGGAGGTAGCCATGGGCTGGACAAAATGGAGCAGGGCAATGCACGGTGCCACAAGCTGAGCAAGGGATAGCAGCGGAATGCACGGGGGCATGGGCGGACACAGGGGACCTGGGGAAGAAAGGTAGCCCCAGGCTTCACATGGAGGAGCAAGGAAGACAGGCAGCCCCTGAATGGACAACGGAGGGCAGAGGAAGGCAGGAGACCATGGGCTGGACTAGCAGGAACGGGGAAGGTAGGGGGACTTGGGGTGGACAATGCGGATCAGGAGAAGTCCTGCTGTCCTGTGCGGATAGGGGAGGAGGGGTTTGCAAGCAGCCATGGGGTGGAAAAGTAGGAGCACGGGGAGGCAGGCAGCCATGGGAGGGACAAGCGTGAGTTGGGGAAGGCGGGTGTCTGCGGGCTTGAGATGGGGAGGCGGGGGACGCAGGCAACCGTGGGCAATACAAGGGGGGCTTGTGATTGCACGCAGCCACAGGTGGGACAACGGAGGAGCAGGGGATGTCAGGCGGCCCTGGGCTGGCCACGTGAGATCAGGGATAGACAGGTGGCAATGGGGGAGACAAGGGGAACCCTGTGAAATCAGGCTGCAACTGGCTGGAACAAGGGGGATCAGAGGAACGAGGTCGGATCTGGGCTGGAAAGGGGGGAACAGCGGAAGGAAGGTGGCCGCAGGATGGAAATATGAGAAGATGGAAAGGCAGGTGGTCATGTGCTTAAAACGGTGTTGCAGTGGAATCACGCGGCCTTGGGCTGGACAATTGGGAACAGGGGAAGGTAAACACAAGCGGTGCACAAGGGGAGCATGCGAAAGTAGCAGTGCACAGCCTGGCCAGGGGAAGCAGGGTAAGAAACACCATCTTCGCCTGAACATGGGAGTACAGAGGTAGGCAGGCACCCAACGGTTGGTCAAGGGAGAGAAGGAGAGGCAGTTGTCCACGGGGTGGAAAATTGGCACAGGGAAAACAGTCCACCATGGGCTGAACAAGGGGGTGCAGGAATACGCAGACTGCCCTGGGATGGAAAGCGGGAGCAGGGGAAAAAGGCAGCCACAGCATGGAAATGGGCACCAGGGGTAGGCACGCACCACTGGCTGGACAACTGGAAGAAGGGGAAAGCAGGAAGCCATGGGATGACAAAGGGGAGCAGGGGAAGGCAGGTGGCCTTAGGCTGGACAAGGGGAATCAGGAGAAAGCAGGCAGTATTGGGTTGGTCAAGGGGAATCATGGAAAGGAGAAGGCCACTGGCTGGGCAAGGGATAGCAGTCAAAAGTAGGCAGTCACAGGCAGGACAATGGGGAGCTGAGGAAAGCACAACATGGTCGGGACAATGGTAACCAGGGAAAGGCAGCTGGCCGTGGACAGGACAGGGGTGACCAAGGGAAGTAAGGTGGCCCTGGGCTGGTCAAGAAGGAGCAGGAGAAGTCAGGAGGCCACGGGGTGGACAAAGGGAAGCAAGAGAAAGCAGGAGTCCACAGATTGGACAAGGGGGGGGGTCAGAGAAAGGCAGTCCTGCATGTGCTGGGTGATGAGGAACATGGGTAGGCAGGCCCTGAACTGCGTGCCTGATCCTGGGGAGCACGGGAAGGCCGATGGCCACAGGGTGTACAAAGAGGATCAGGGGAAGCCAGGCTTCCATGGGTTGGACAAGAGGGAGCTGCTGAAGGCAGGTGGCCATGAACTCTTGGTGGCGTAGCAGGGGAAAGAAAACAGCACTGGGTTGGCAATGGGGAGCAGCAGTAGACAGGTGGCCATCGGCCGGATAAGTGGGCGCAGTGCAATCCAGGTGGCCACAGGCTGCAAAAAGGGGAGCACGAGCAGAGAGAAGGCTCTGGAATGGGAGTGGACAACGGAGAGCAAGAGAAAGCAGGAGGCCCTCAGCTGGAAAAGTTGGAGCAGGAAGGCCGTGATCCTGGGTGGACAAGGGGAGCACGGGCTGTCCAGCCGTCCTTCGTTGCACAAGGGAAAGCAGTGGTGTGCCGTTGGTCAAAGCTTTGAAAAGTGGGACCAGGGGAACGCAGGAGGCCATGGGCTACCAAAAAAAGTGTAAGGGAAAACAGGCAGCCCCGGGAAGCACGAAGGGGAGCAAAGGAAGGCAGCCCGACACAGGGTGGACAAAGAGAAAGAGGGGAAGGCAGGCAGCCATGGGCTAACACAGGGGAAGCACGAGGATGCAGGTGGGCTCGCCTAGACTAGGGGGTGCAGGGAAAGGCAAGCAGCCCTGGGCTGGCCATGTGGGAGTAGGGATCGGCAGGCAACAACGAGCTTGTCATGGGGTGGTAGGCGAAAGCAGGCATCCACGGCCTCGACAGGGGCAGTGGGGGAAGGCAGGTGGCCCTGGGCTGGACAAGTGGTAACAGAGGAAGGCAGGCAGCCTTGGGTGGGTTACATGGGAGCAGGAGTAAGCAGGTAGCCACTGGGGAGGTGAAACAGGAGAAAGCAAGGGAAATCAGGTGGCCACTGACTGAACAAGGGGATTAAAGGAGAACAGGTGGCCTATGCCTTGAGAAGCGGTAGCAGGGGACACATGCAGCCATGGGTTGCACAAATGGGAACAGGTTAAGGCCAGTGGACAAGGGACGGACAAGGGAGAGCAGGGAAATCAGGAGTCCATGGACTGAAAAGGGGGAGCAGGGTAAAGCAGACCGTGCTTCGAGGGAAGAGCGGAAGCAGGGGAAGGCAGGCAACTCTGGGCTTGGAGAGGGAGAGCAGTGGAAGGCCGGCAGCCATGAGGTAGACCAAGGGGAGAAGGGGAAGGCAGACGGCCACTGATAGGACAAGAGTGAGCAGAGGAAGGCAGGCCACCGTAGGCTGGATATGGGCGTGCCGTGGCAGGCACGCACCCATGGGCTGGTCAGGAGGGAGTGTAGGAAAGGCCGTCGCCCAAGGGCTGGACATGTGGAGAGGGGCGTGAGGCTTGTCACAGGCTCTAAAATACGGAGCAGGGAAAGGGAGGCAGCCAGGGCAGCAGGAAAACACAGGTTGCTCTGGGATGGACAAGTGGTAGCAGTGGAAAAATGCGGCCAGGGTTGGACAAAGGGAAGCAGGGGTGGGCCGGCGCCACTGGCTGCACAACTGGAAGCAGGTGAAAGCAGGCAGCCACGGGCTGCACATGGAGGAGCAGGGGAAGGCATGCTGCCATGGGCTGGACAAGGAGGTTTCCGGGAACACAGACAACCATGAGTAGCATAAGGGGAGCAGGGGAAGGGAGGCGGCCCAGGGATGGACAAGTGTGCACAGGGGAAGGTGGAAGGACATGGGCTGGTTAGGAGGGATTAGGGGAAGGCAGGCAGACATGGACTGCAAAACGGGAAGCAGGGGAAGACAGGCACATATTGGGAGAGCGATGGGGAGCACACGAAGTCAGGCCGCCAAGGGCTGGGTAAAGGGTAAACAGGGGAAGTCATGCAGCTACGGGCTGGTCAAGGTGGAGCAAGGGAAGGCACATGACGACTGGCTGGACAAGAGAAAGCAGGGAAGTCAGCCCGCTACTTAGTGGACAAAGGGAAGCAGGGGCAGGCAGGTGCCACTGGCTGATCAACTGGAAACAGGGGAACACCCGCGGCCACACACTTGACAAGAGGGAGCAGGGAAAGCAGACAGCACTGGGCTGGGCAATGGGGCACAGGGGAATGCAGTTTGCCTTGGTCTGCAGAAGGGGACCAGAGGAAGTCAGGCATCCACAGGCTGGGAAAGGCAAAGCAGGGGAAGCCAAGAAGTCCTGTGCTAGACTAGGGAGAGCAGGAAAAAAGAGGTGGCTACAGGCCGGACAACGGTGAGCAGGGAAAGCAGGGGGCCACATGCTGGGGAAAGGAGAGCAGGGAAACACAGGCAGCTATGGGCAGGACATGGGCTAATGGGGAAGGCAGGCAGCCACAGGTTTGTTCAGGTTTAGCGGACGCAAGCAGGTGTCCGTGGCCTGACAAGGGAATTGGGGAAGGTGGGCAACCCTGGGCTGGAGAAGTGGTAGCAGAAGAAGGCAGGCAACTATGGGTGGGACACGTGGGAACAGGTGTATTCAGGCAGACTCAGGCTTGTAAAGGGAACAGGGGAAGGCAAGCAAACAAGGGCTGGACAATAGGAGGCAGAGGAATGCAAGCGTCCATTTCCTGACAGGGGGAATAGGAGTAGGCAGGCGTCCACGGCGGTGGTGGTGGGTGCGAAACAGGTGAATGCAAGGGAAATAAGGTGGCCACCGATGGCACAAGGGGCATCAGGGGAAGGCAGGCAGCCCTGGACTGGATAAGAGGGAACAGGGGAAGGAAGGTGGCAATGTACTTGAAAGAGGGGACTAGAGGGAAGCAGGCGGCCATGGGCTCGACAAGGGGTCGCAGTGGAAGCATGTGGCCCTGGGCTGTACAATAGGGAGTAGGGGAAGGCCAGTGGACAAGGGGTGGAAAAGGGGAACAGGGAAAGACAGACCACCGACAGCTTGACACGTGGTAGCAGGGGCAGGCAGGTAGCCCTGGGCTTGAAAAAGCAACAGCAGGGGCCGGCAGGCAGCCATAGGGAGGACCAGGGGAGAAAAGGAAGGCAAGTGGCCACGGGATGGACAAGGGGACCCAGGCGAAGGCAGGAGGCCATGGTAGGAAAAGGATGAGCTGGGGATGGCACGCTGCCCTGGACTGGACATGTGGGTGCAGGGGATCGCAGGCACTCACGGGCTGCTTAAGGGGATCAGGGAAAAGGGGGTGGCCATGGGCTGGAGAAGCGTTTTTAGTGGAAGGCAGGCAGCCACGAGAATGACAATGGGAAGCAGGGGGTGGCAGGTGGCCCTGGACTGGACAAGGGGGATTAGGGGGGCAGACAGCGCAGACAGAGGGAAGCAGGGGATGGCCGGCACAACTTGCTGGACAAGTGGAAGCAGGGGAGAGCAGGTCTACACAAGCTGGACAGAGGGGAGCATGGAAAGGCAGGGGGCGGTGCACTTGAAACGGGGGAGCAGGAGACGGCATGTGGCCATGGGATGGACAAGACAGAGCAGAGGAAGGCAGGTGGCCATGCACTCTGGCAGGGGAGCAGGGGAAAGCAGACAGCACTGGGCTGGAAAAGGTGGAGCAGGGAAAGGCAGACAGCCATGGGCTGGACAACTGGAGGCAGAGGAAACTAGGTGGCCACAGGCTGCACCAGGGAGAGCAAGGAAAGGCATGTGGTCCCACGCAAGACAAGGGTGGGGCAGGGAAAGGCATCTGGCCGTAGGTTGGACAAGGGTGAACAGGGAATGTCGGCAGCCGTGGGCTGGACAAGAGGGAGCACGGAATGTCAGGCACCACGGGCTTGAGAAAGGGATCAGGTAAAGGCAGGCGGCCACAAGCTGGACACGAGGAAGCAGGAAAAGGCAGGCAGTCAGGGGCAGGACAAGGGGGATCGTGGAAAGGAGGTAGCCATGGGCTGGACACAAAGGAGCAGGGCAATGCACGGTGCCACAAGCTGAGCAAGGGATAGCAGCGGAATGCACGGGGGCATGGGCGGACACAGGGGACCTGGGGAAGAAAGGTAGCCCCAGGCTTCACATGGAGGAGCAAGGAAGACAGGCAGCCCCTGAATGGACAACGGAGGGCAGAGGAAGGCAGGAGACCATGGGCTGGACTAGCAGGAACGGGGAAGGTAGGGGGACTTGGGGTGGACAATGCGGATCAGGAGAAGTCCTGCTGTCCTGTGCGGATAGGGGAGGAGGGGTTTGCAAGCAGCCATGGGGTGGAAAAGTAGGAGCACGGGGAGGCAGGCAGCCATGGGAGGGACAAGCGTGAGTTGGGGAAGGCGGGTGTCTGCGGGCTTGAGATGGGGAGGCCGGAGCACGCAGGCAACCGTGGGCAATACAAGGGGGGCTTGTGATTGCACGCAGCCACAGGTGGGACAACGGAGGAGCAGGGGATGTCAGGCGGCCCTGGGCTGGCCACGTGAGATCAGGGATAGACAGGTGGCAATGGGGGAGACAAGGGGAACCCTGTGAAATCAGGCTGCAACTGGCTGGAACAAGGGGGATCAGAGGAACGAGGTCGGATCTGGGCTGGAAAGGGGGGAACAGCGGAAGGAAGGTGGCCGCAGGATGGAAATATGAGAAGATGGAAAGGCAGGTGGTCATGTGCTTAAAACGGTGTTGCAGTGGAATCACGCGGCCTTGGGCTGGACAATTGGGAACAGGGGAAGGTAAACACAAGCGGTGCACAAGGGGAGCATGCGAAAGTAGCAGTGCACAGCCTGGCCAGGGGAAGCAGGGTAAGAAACACCATCTTCGCCTGAACATGGGAGTACAGAGGTAGGCAGGCACCCAACGGTTGGTCAAGGGAGAGAAGGAGAGGCAGTTGTCCACGGGGTGGAAAATTGGCACAGGGAAAACAGTCCACCATGGGCTGAACAAGGGGGTGCAGGAATACGCAGACTGCCCTGGGATGGAAAGCGGGAGCAGGGGAAAAAGGCAGCCACAGCATGGAAATGGGCACCAGGGGTAGGCACGCACCACTGGCTGGACAACTGGAAGAAGGGGAAAGCAGGAAGCCATGGGATGACAAAGGGGAGCAGGGGAAGGCAGGTGGCCTTAGGCTGGACAAGGGGAATCAGGAGAAAGCAGGCAGTATTGGGTTGGTCAAGGGGAATCATGGAAAGGAGAAGGCCACTGGCTGGGCAAGGGATAGCAGTCAAAAGTAGGCAGTCACAGGCAGGACAATGGGGAGCTGAGGAAAGCACAACATGGTCGGGACAATGGTAACCAGGGAAAGGCAGCTGGCCGTGGACAGGACAGGGGTGACCAAGGGAAGTAAGGTGGCCCTGGGCTGGTCAAGAAGGAGCAGGAGAAGTCAGGAGGCCACGGGGTGGACAAAGGGAAGCAAGAGAAAGCAGGAGTCCACAGATTGGACAAGGGGGGGTTCAGAGAAAGGCAGTCCTGCATGTGCTGGGTGATGAGGAACATGGGTAGGCAGGCCCTGAACTGCGTGCCTGATCCTGGGGAGCACGGGAAGGCCGATGGCCACAGGGTGTACAAAGAGGATCAGGGGAAGCCAGGCTTCCATGGGTTGGACAAGAGGGAGCTGCTGAAGGCAGGTGGCCATGAACTCTTGGTGGCGTAGCAGGGGAAAGAAAACAGCACTGGGTTGGCAATGGGGAGCAGCAGTAGACAGGTGGCCATCGGCCGGATAAGTGGGCGCAGTGCAATCCAGGTGGCCACAGGCTGCAAAAAGGGGAGCACGAGCAGAGAGAAGGCTCTGGAATGGGAGTGGACAACGGAGAGCAAGAGAAAGCAGGAGGCCCTCAGCTGGAAAAGTTGGAGCAGGAAGGCCGTGATCCTGGGTGGACAAGGGGGAGCACGGGCTGTCCAGCCGTCCTTCGTTGCACAAGGGAAAGCAGTGGTGTGCCGTTGGTCAAAGCTTTGAAAAGTGGGACCAGGGGAACGCAGGAGGCCATGGGCTACCAAAAAAAGTGTAAGGGAAAACAGGCAGCCCCGGGAAGCACGAAGGGGAGCAAAGGAAGGCAGCCCGACACAGGGTGGACAAAGAGAAAGAGGGGAAGGCAGGCAGCCATGGGCTAACACAGGGGAAGCACGAGGATGCAGGTGGGCTCGCCTAGACTAGGGGGTGCAGGGAAAGGCAAGCAGCCCTGGGCTGGCCATGTGGGAGTAGGGATCGGCAGGCAACAACGAGCTTGTCATGGGGTGGTAGGCGAAAGCAGGCATCCACGGCCTCGACAGGGGCAGTGGGGGAAGGCAGGTGGCCCTGGGCTGGACAAGTGGTAACAGAGGAAGGCAGGCAGCCTTGGGTGGGTTACATGGGAGCAGGAGTAAGCAGGTAGCCACTGGGGAGGTGAAACAGGAGAAAGCAAGGGAAATCAGGTGGCCACTGACTGAACAAGGGGATTAAAGGAGAACAGGTGGCCTATGCCTTGAGAAGCGGTAGCAGGGGACACATGCAGCCATGGGTTGCACAAATGGGAACAGGTTAAGGCCAGTGGACAAGGGACGGACAAGGGAGAGCAGGGTAAATCAGGAGTCCATGGACTGAAAAGGGGGAGCAGGGTAAAGCAGACCGTGCTTCGAGGGAAGAGCGGAAGCAGGGGAAGGCAGGCAACTCTGGGCTTGGAGAGGGAGAGCAGTGGAAGGCCGGCAGCCATGAGGTAGACCAAGGGGAGAAGGGGAAGGCAGACGGCCACTGATAGGACAAGAGTGAGCAGAGGAAGGCAGGCCACCGTAGGCTGGATATGGGCGTGCCGTGGCAGGCACGCACCCATGGGCTGGTCAGGAGGGAGTGTAGGAAAGGCCGTCGCCCAAGGGCTGGACATGTGGAGAGGGGCGTGAGGCTTGTCACAGGCTCTAAAATACGGAGCAGGGAAAGGGAGGCAGCCAGGGCAGCAGGAAAACACAGGTTGCTCTGGGATGGACAAGTGGTAGCAGTGGAAAAATGCGGCCAGGGTTGGACAAAGGGAAGCAGGGGTGGGCCGGCGCCACTGGCTGCACAACTGGAAGCAGGTGAAAGCAGGCAGCCACGGGCTGCACATGGAGGAGCAGGGGAAGGCATGCTGCCATGGGCTGGACAAGGAGGTTTCCGGGAACACAGACAACCATGAGTAGCATAAGGGGAGCAGGGGAAGGGAGGCGGCCCAGGGATGGACAAGTGTGCACAGGGGAAGGTGGAAGGACATGGGCTGGTTAGGAGGGATTAGGGGAAGGCAGGCAGACATGGACTGCAAAACGGGAAGCAGGGGAAGACAGGCACATATTGGGAGAGCGATGGGGAGCACACGAAGTCAGGCCGCCAAGGGCTGGGTAAAGGGTAAACAGGGGAAGTCATGCAGCTACGGGCTGGTCAAGGTGGAGCAAGGGAAGGCACATGACGACTGGCTGGACAAGAGAAAGCAGGGGAAGTCAGCCCGCTACTTAGTGGACAAAGGGAAGCAGGGGCAGGCAGGTGCCACTGGCTGATCAACTGGAAACAGGGGAACACCCGCGGCCACACACTTGACAAGAGGGAGCAGGGAAAGCAGACAGCACTGGGCTGGGCAATGGGGCACAGGGGAATGCAGTTTGCCTTGGTCTGCAGAAGGGGACCAGAGGAAGTCAGGCATCCACAGGCTGGGAAAGGCAAAGCAGGGGAAGCCAAGAAGTCCTGTGCTAGACTAGGGAGAGCAGGAAAAAAGAGGTGGCTACAGGCCGGACAACGGTGAGCAGGGAAAGCAGGGGGCCACATGCTGGGGAAAGGAGAGCAGGGAAACACAGGCAGCTATGGGCAGGACATGGGCTAATGGGGAAGGCAGGCAGCCACAGGTTTGTTCAGGTTTAGCGGACGCAAGCAGGTGTCCGTGGCCTGACAAGGGAATTGGGGAAGGTGGGCAACCCTGGGCTGGAGAAGTGGTAGCAGAAGAAGGCAGGCAACTATGGGTGGGACACGTGGGAACAGGTGTATTCAGGCAGACTCAGGCTTGTAAAGGGAACAGGGGAAGGCAAGCAAACAAGGGCTGGACAATAGGAGGCAGAGGAATGCAAGCGTCCATTTCCTGACAGGGGGGAATAGGAGTAGGCAGGCGTCCACGGCGGTGGTGGTGGGTGCGAAACAGGTGAATGCAAGGGAAATAAGGTGGCCACCGATGGCACAAGGGGCATCAGGGGAAGGCAGGCAGCCCTGGACTGGATAAGAGGGAACAGGGGAAGGAAGGTGGCAATGTACTTGAAAGAGGGGACTAGAGGGAAGCAGGCGGCCATGGGCTCGACAAGGGGTCGCAGTGGAAGCATGTGGCCCTGGGCTGTACAATAGGGAGTAGGGGAAGGCCAGTGGACAAGGGGTGGAAAAGGGGAACAGGGAAAGACAGACCACCGACAGCTTGACACGTGGTAGCAGGGGCAGGCAGGTAGCCCTGGGCTTGAAAAAGCAACAGCAGGGGCCGGCAGGCAGCCATAGGGAGGACCAGGGGGAGAAAAGGAAGGCAAGTGGCCACGGGATGGACAAGGGGACCCAGGCGAAGGCAGGAGGCCATGGTAGGAAAAGGATGAGCTGGGGATGGCACGCTGCCCTGGACTGGACATGTGGGTGCAGGGGATCGCAGGCACTCACGGGCTGCTTAAGGGGGATCAGGGAAAAGGGGTGGCCATGGGCTGGAGAAGCGTTTTTAGTGGAAGGCAGGCAGCCACGAGAATGACAATGGGGAGCAGGGGATGGCAGGTGGCCCTGGACTGGACAAGGGGGATTAGGGGGGCAGACAGCGCAGACAGAGGGAAGCAGGGGATGGCCGGCACAACTTGCTGGACAAGTGGAAGCAGGGGAGAGCAGGTCTACACAAGCTGGACAGAGGGGAGCATGGAAAGGCAGGGGGCGGTGCACTTGAAACGGGGGAGCAGGAGACGGCATGTGGCCATGGGATGGACAAGACAGAGCAGAGGAAGGCAGGTGGCCATGCACTCTGGCAGGGGAGCAGGGGAAAGCAGACAGCACTGGGCTGGAAAAGGTGGAGCAGGGAAAGGCAGACAGCCATGGGCTGGACAACTGGAGGCAGAGGAAACTAGGTGGCCACAGGCTGCACCAGGGAGAGCAAGGAAAGGCATGTGGTCCCACGCAAGACAAGGGTGGGGCAGGGAAAGGCATCTGGCCGTAGGTTGGACAAGGGTGAACAGGGAATGTCGGCAGCCGTGGGCTGGACAAGAGGGAGCACGGAATGTCAGGCACCACGGGCTTGAGAAAGGGATCAGGTAAAGGCAGGCGGCCACAAGCTGGACACGAGGAAGCAGGAAAAGGCAGGCAGTCAGGGGCAGGACAAGGGGGATCGTGGAAAGGAGGTAGCCATGGGCTGGACAAAAAGGAGCAGGGCAATGCACGGTGCCACAAGCTGAGCAAGGGATAGCAGCGGAATGCACAGGGGCATGGGCGGACACAGGGGACCTGGGGAAGAAAGGTAGCCCCAGGCTTCACATGGAGGAGCAAGGAAGACAGGCAGCCCCTGAATGGACAACGGAGGGCAGAGGAAGGCAGGAGACCATGGGCTGGACTAGCAGGAACGGGGAAGGTAGGGGGACTTGGGGTGGACAATGCGGATCAGGAGAAGTCCTGCTGTCCTGTGCGGATAGGGGAGGAGGGGTTTGCAAGCAGCCATGGGGTGGAAAAGTAGGAGCACGGGGAGGCAGGCAGCCATGGGAGGGACAAGCGTGAGTTGGGGAAGGCGGGTGTCTGCGGGCTTGAGATGGGGAGGCGGGTGAACGCAGGCAACCGTGGGCAATACAAGGGGGGCTTGTGATTGCACGCAGCCACAGGTGGGACAACGGAGGAGCAGGGGATGTCAGGCGGCCCTGGGCTGGCCACGTGAGATCAGGGATAGACAGGTGGCAATGGGGGAGACAAGGGGAACCCTGTGAAATCAGGCTGCAACTGGCTGGAACAAGGGGGATCAGAGGAACGAGGTCGGATCTGGGCTGGAAAGGGGGGAACAGCGGAAGGAAGGTGGCCGCAGGATGGAAATATGAGAAGATGGAAAGGCAGGTGGTCATGTGCTTAAAACGGTGTTGCAGTGGAATCACGCGGCCTTGGGCTGGACAATTGGGAACAGGGGAAGGTAAACACAAGCGGTGCACAAGGGGAGCATGCGAAAGTAGCAGTGCACAGCCTGGCCAGGGGAAGCAGGGTAAGAAACACCATCTTCGCCTGAACATGGGAGTACAGAGGTAGGCAGGCACCCAACGGTTGGTCAAGGGAGAGAAGGAGAGGCAGTTGTCCACGGGGTGGAAAATTGGCACAGGGAAAACAGTCCACCATGGGCTGAACAAGGGGGTGCAGGAATACGCAGACTGCCCTGGGATGGAAAGCGGGAGCAGGGGAAAAAGGCAGCCACAGCATGGAAATGGGCACCAGGGGTAGGCACGCACCACTGGCTGGACAACTGGAAGAAGGGGAAAGCAGGAAGCCATGGGATGACAAAGGGGAGCAGGGGAAGGCAGGTGGCCTTAGGCTGGACAAGGGGAATCAGGAGAAAGCAGGCAGTATTGGGTTGGTCAAGGGGAATCATGGAAAGGAGAAGGCCACTGGCTGGGCAAGGGATAGCAGTCAAAAGTAGGCAGTCACAGGCAGGACAATGGGGAGCTGAGGAAAGCACAACATGGTCGGGACAATGGTAACCAGGGAAAGGCAGCTGGCCGTGGACAGGACAGGGGTGACCAAGGGAAGTAAGGTGGCCCTGGGCTGGTCAAGAAGGAGCAGGAGAAGTCAGGAGGCCACGGGGTGGACAAAGGGAAGCAAGAGAAAGCAGGAGTCCACAGATTGGACAAGGGGGGGTCAGAGAAAGGCAGTCCTGCATGTGCTGGGTGATGAGGAACATGGGTAGGCAGGCCCTGAACTGCGTGCCTGATCCTGGGGAGCACGGGAAGGCCGATGGCCACAGGGTGTACAAAGAGGATCAGGGGAAGCCAGGCTTCCATGGGTTGGACAAGAGGGAGCTGCTGAAGGCAGGTGGCCATGAACTCTTGGTGGCGTAGCAGGGGAAAGAAAACAGCACTGGGTTGGCAATGGGGAGCAGCAGTAGACAGGTGGCCATCGGCCGGATAAGTGGGCGCAGTGCAATCCAGGTGGCCACAGGCTGCACAAAGGGGAGCACGAGCAGAGAGAAGGCTCTGGAATGGGAGTGGACAACGGAGAGCAAGAGAAAGCAGGAGGCCCTCAGCTGGAAAAGTTGGAGCAGGAAGGCCGTGATCCTGGGTGGACAAGGGGGAGCACGGGCTGTCCAGCCGTCCTTCGTTGCACAAGGGAAAGCAGTGGTGTGCCGTTGGTCAAAGCTTTGAAAAGTGGGACCAGGGGAACGCAGGAGGCCATGGGCTACCAAAAAAAGTGTAAGGGAAAACAGGCAGCCCCGGGAAGCACGAAGGGGAGCAAAGGAAGGCAGCCCGACACAGGGTGGACAAAGAGAAAGAGGGGAAGGCAGGCAGCCATGGGCTAACACAGGGGAAGCACGAGGATGCAGGTGGGCTCGCCTAGACTAGGGGGTGCAGGGAAAGGCAAGCAGCCCTGGGCTGGCCATGTGGGAGTAGGGATCGGCAGGCAACAACGAGCTTGTCATGGGGTGGTAGGCGAAAGCAGGCATCCACGGCCTCGACAGGGGCAGTGGGGGAAGGCAGGTGGCCCTGGGCTGGACAAGTGGTAACAGAGGAAGGCAGGCAGCCTTGGGTGGGTTACATGGGAGCAGGAGTAAGCAGGTAGCCACTGGGGAGGTGAAACAGGAGAAAGCAAGGGAAATCAGGTGGCCACTGACTGAACAAGGGGATTAAAGGAGAACAGGTGGCCTATGCCTTGAGAAGCGGTAGCAGGGGACACATGCAGCCATGGGTTGCACAAATGGGAACAGGTTAAGGCCAGTGGACAAGGGACGGACAAGGGAGAGCAGGGGAAATCAGGAGTCCATGGACTGAAAAGGGGGAGCAGGGTAAAGCAGACCGTGCTTCGAGGGAAGAGCGGAAGCAGGGGAAGGCAGGCAACTCTGGGCTTGGAGAGGGAGAGCAGTGGAAGGCCGGCAGCCATGAGGTAGACCAAGGGGAGAAGGGGAAGGCAGACGGCCACTGATAGGACAAGAGTGAGCAGAGGAAGGCAGGCCACCGTAGGCTGGATATGGGCGTGCCGTGGCAGGCACGCACCCATGGGCTGGTCAGGAGGGAGTGTAGGAAAGGCCGTCGCCCAAGGGCTGGACATGTGGAGAGGGGCGTGAGGCTTGTCACAGGCTCTAAAATACGGAGCAGGGAAAGGGAGGCAGCCAGGGCAGCAGGAAAACACAGGTTGCTCTGGGATGGACAAGTGGTAGCAGTGGAAAAATGCGGCCAGGGTTGGACAAAGGGAAGCAGGGGTGGGCCGGCGCCACTGGCTGCACAACTGGAAGCAGGTGAAAGCAGGCAGCCACGGGCTGCACATGGAGGAGCAGGGGAAGGCATGCTGCCATGGGCTGGACAAGGAGGTTTCCGGGAACACAGACAACCATGAGTAGCATAGGGGGAGCAGGGGAAGGGAGGCGGCCCAGGGATGGACAAGTGTGCACAGGGGAAGGTGGAAGGACATGGGCTGGTTAGGAGGGATTAGGGGAAGGCAGGCAGACATGGACTGCAAAACGGGAAGCAGGGGAAGACAGGCACATATTGGGAGAGCGATGGGGAGCACACGAAGTCAGGCCGCCAAGGGCTGGGTAAAGGGTAAACAGGGGAAGTCATGCAGCTACGGGCTGGTCAAGGTGGAGCAAGGGAAGGCACATGACGACTGGCTGGACAAGAGAAAGCAGGGGAAGTCAGCCCGCTACTTAGTGGACAAAGGGAAGCAGGGGCAGGCAGGTGCCACTGGCTGATCAACTGGAAACAGGGGAACACCCGCGGCCACACACTTGACAAGAGGGAGCAGGGAAAGCAGACAGCACTGGGCTGGGCAATGGGGCACAGGGGAATGCAGTTTGCCTTGGTCTGCAGAAGGGGACCAGAGGAAGTCAGGCATCCACAGGCTGGGAAAGGCAAAGCAGGGGAAGCCAAGAAGTCCTGTGCTAGACTAGGGAGAGCAGGAAAAAAGAGGTGGCTACAGGCCGGACAACGGTGAGCAGGGAAAGCAGGGGGCCACATGCTGGGGAAAGGAGAGCAGGGAAACACAGGCAGCTATGGGCAGGACATGGGCTAATGGGGAAGGCAGGCAGCCACAGGTTTGTTCAGGTTTAGCAGACGCAAGCAGGTGTCCGTGGCCTGACAAGGGAATTGGGGAAGGTGGGCAACCCTGGGCTGGAGAAGTGGTAGCAGAAGAAGGCAGGCAACTATGGGTGGGACACGTGGGAACAGGTGTATTCAGGCAGACTCAGGCTTGTAAAGGGAACAGGGGAAGGCAAGCAAACAAGGGCTGGACAATAGGAGGCAGAGGAATGCAAGCGTCCGTTTCCGGACAAGGGGGAATAGGAGTAGGCAGGCGTCCACGGCGGTGGTGGTGGGTGCGAAACAGATGAATGCAAGGGAAATAAGGTGGCCACCGATGGCACAAGGGGCATCAGGGGAAGGCAGGCAGCCCTGGACTGGATAAGAGGGAACAGGGGAAGGAAGGTGGCAATGTACTTGAAAGAGGGGACTAGAGGGAAGCAGGCGGCCATGGGCTCGACAAGGGGTCGCAGTGGAAGCATGTGGCCCTGGGCTGTACAATAGGGAGTAGGGGAAGGCCAGTGGACAAGGGGTGGAAAAGGGGAACAGGGAAAGACAGACCACCGACAGCTTGACACGTGGTAGCAGGGGCAGGCAGGTAGCCCTGGGCTTGAAAAAGCAACAGCAGGGGCCGGCAGGCAGCCATAGGGAGGACCAGGGGGAGAAAAGGAAGGCAAGTGGCCACGGGATGGACAAGGGGACCCAGGCGAAGGCAGGAGGCCATGGTAGGAAAAGGATGAGCTGGGGATGGCACGCTGCCCTGGACTGGACATGTGGGTGCAGGGGATCGCAGGCACTCACGGGCTGCTTAAGGGGATCAGGGAAAAGGGGTGGCCATGGGCTGGAGAAGCGTTTTTAGTGGAAGGCAGGCAGCCACGAGAATGACAATGGGGAGCAGGGGATGGCAGGTGGCCCTGGACTGGACAAGGGGGATTAGGGGGGCAGACAGCGCAGACAGAGGGAAGCAGGGGATGGCCGGCACAACTTGCTGGACAAGTGGAAGCAGGGGAGAGCAGGTCTACACAAGCTGGACAGAGGGGAGCATGGAAAGGCAGGGGGCGGTGCACTTGAAACGGGGGAGCAGGAGACGGCATGTGGCCATGGGATGGACAAGACAGAGCAGAGGAAGGCAGGTGGCCATGCACTCTGGCAGGGGAGCAGGGGAAAGCAGACAGCACTGGGCTGGAAAAGGTGGAGCAGGGAAAGGCAGACAGCCATGGGCTGGACAACTGGAGGCAGAGGAAACTAGGTGGCCACAGGCTGCACCAGGGAGAGCAAGGAAAGGCATGTGGTCCCACGCAAGACAAGGGTGGGGCAGGGAAAGGCATCTGGCCGTAGGTTGGACAAGGGTGAACAGGGAATGTCGGCAGCCGTGGGCTGGACAAGAGGGAGCACGGAATGTCAGGCACCACGGGCTTGAGAAAGGGATCAGGTAAAGGCAGGCGGCCACAAGCTGGACACGAGGAAGCAGGAAAAGGCAGGCAGTCAGGGGCAGGACAAGGGGGATCGTGGAAAGGAGGTAGCCATGGGCTGGACAAAAGGAGCAGGGCAATGCACGGTGCCACAAGCTGAGCAAGGGATAGCAGCGGAATGCACGGGGCATGGGCGGACACAGGGGACCTGGGGAAGAAAGGTAGCCCCAGGCTTCACATGGAGGAGCAAGGAAGACAGGCAGCCCCTGAATGGACAACGGAGGGCAGAGGAAGGCAGGAGACCATGGGCTGGACTAGCAGGAACGGGGAAGGTAGGGGGACTTGGGGTGGACAATGCGGATCAGGAGAAGTCCTGCTGTCCTGTGCGGATAGGGGAGGAGGGGTTTGCAAGCAGCCATGGGGTGGAAAAGTAGGAGCACGGGGAGGCAGGCAGCCATGGGAGGGACAAGCGTGAGTTGGGGAAGGCGGGTGTCTGCGGGCTTGAGATGGGGAGGCGGGGAACGCAGGCAACCGTGGGCAATACAAGGGGGGCTTGTGATTGCACGCAGCCACAGGTGGGACAACGGAGGAGCAGGGGATGTCAGGCGGCCCTGGGCTGGCCACGTGAGATCAGGGATAGACAGGTGGCAATGGGGGAGACAAGGGGAACCCTGTGAAATCAGGCTGCAACTGGCTGGAACAAGGGGGATCAGAGGAACGAGGTCGGATCTGGGCTGGAAAGGGGGGAACAGCGGAAGGAAGGTGGCCGCAGGATGGAAATATGAGAAGATGGAAAGGCAGGTGGTCATGTGCTTAAAACGGTGTTGCAGTGGAATCACGCGGCCTTGGGCTGGACAATTGGGAACAGGGGAAGGTAAACACAAGCGGTGCACAAGGGGAGCATGCGAAAGTAGCAGTGCACAGCCTGGCCAGGGGAAGCAGGGTAAGAAACACCATCTTCGCCTGAACATGGGAGTACAGAGGTAGGCAGGCACCCAACGGTTGGTCAAGGGAGAGAAGGAGAGGCAGTTGTCCACGGGGTGGAAAATTGGCACAGGGAAAACAGTCCACCATGGGCTGAACAAGGGGGTGCAGGAATACGCAGACTGCCCTGGGATGGAAAGCGGGAGCAGGGGAAAAAGGCAGCCACAGCATGGAAATGGGCACCAGGGGTAGGCACGCACCACTGGCTGGACAACTGGAAGAAGGGGAAAGCAGGAAGCCATGGGATGACAAAGGGGAGCAGGGGAAGGCAGGTGGCCTTAGGCTGGACAAGGGGAATCAGGAGAAAGCAGGCAGTATTGGGTTGGTCAAGGGGAATCATGGAAAGGAGAAGGCCACTGGCTGGGCAAGGGATAGCAGTCAAAAGTAGGCAGTCACAGGCAGGACAATGGGGAGCTGAGGAAAGCACAACATGGTCGGGACAATGGTAACCAGGGAAAGGCAGCTGGCCGTGGACAGGACAGGGGTGACCAAGGGAAGTAAGGTGGCCCTGGGCTGGTCAAGAAGGAGCAGGAGAAGTCAGGAGGCCACGGGGTGGACAAAGGGAAGCAAGAGAAAGCAGGAGTCCACAGATTGGAGAAGGGGGGGTCAGAGAAAGGCAGTCCTGCATGTGCTGGGTGATGAGGAACATGGGTAGGCAGGCCCTGAACTGCGTGCCTGATCCTGGGGAGCACGGGAAGGCCGATGGCCACAGGGTGTACAAAGAGGATCAGGGGAAGCCAGGCTTCCATGGGTTGGACAAGAGGGAGCTGCTGAAGGCAGGTGGCCATGAACTCTTGGTGGCGTAGCAGGGGAAAGAAAACAGCACTGGGTTGGCAATGGGGAGCAGCAGTAGACAGGTGGCCATCGGCCGGATAAGTGGGCGCAGTGCAATCCAGGTGGCCACAGGCTGCAAAAAGGGGAGCACGAGCAGAGAGAAGGCTCTGGAATGGGAGTGGACAACGGAGAGCAAGAGAAAGCAGGAGGCCCTCAGCTGGAAAAGTTGGAGCAGGAAGGCCGTGATCCTGGGTGGACAAGGGGGAGCACGGGCTGTCCAGCCGTCCTTCGTTGCACAAGGGAAAGCAGTGGTGTGCCGTTGGTCAAAGCTTTGAAAAGTGGGACCAGGGGAACGCAGGAGGCCATGGGCTACCAAAAAAAGTGTAAGGGAAAACAGGCAGCCCCGGGAAGCACGAAGGGGAGCAAAGGAAGGCAGCCCGACACAGGGTGGACAAAGAGAAAGAGGGGAAGGCAGGCAGCCATGGGCTAACACAGGGGAAGCACGAGGATGCAGGTGGGCTCGCCTAGACTAGGGGGTGCAGGGAAAGGCAAGCAGCCCTGGGCTGGCCATGTGGGAGTAGGGATCGGCAGGCAACAACGAGCTTGTCATGGGGTGGTAGGCGAAAGCAGGCATCCACGGCCTCGACAGGGGCAGTGGGGGAAGGCAGGTGGCCCTGGGCTGGACAAGTGGTAACAGAGGAAGGCAGGCAGCCTTGGGTGGGTTACATGGGAGCAGGAGTAAGCAGGTAGCCACTGGGGAGGTGAAACAGGAGAAAGCAAGGGAAATCAGGTGGCCACTGACTGAACAAGGGGATTAAAGGAGAACAGGTGGCCTATGCCTTGAGAAGCGGTAGCAGGGGACACATGCAGCCATGGGTTGCACAAATGGGAACAGGTTAAGGCCAGTGGACAAGGGACGGACAAGGGAGAGCAGGGGAAATCAGGAGTCCATGGACTGAAAAGGGGGAGCAGGGTAAAGCAGACCGTGCTTCGAGGGAAGAGCGGAAGCAGGGGAAGGCAGGCAACTCTGGGCTTGGAGAGGGAGAGCAGTGGAAGGCCGGCAGCCATGAGGTAGACCAAGGGGAGAAGGGGAAGGCAGACGGCCACTGATAGGACAAGAGTGAGCAGAGGAAGGCAGGCCACCGTAGGCTGGATATGGGCGTGCCGTGGCAGGCACGCACCCATGGGCTGGTCAGGAGGGAGTGTAGGAAAGGCCGTCGCCCAAGGGCTGGACATGTGGAGAGGGGCGTGAGGCTTGTCACAGGCTCTAAAATACGGAGCAGGGAAAGGGAGGCAGCCAGGGCAGCAGGAAAACACAGGTTGCTCTGGGATGGACAAGTGGTAGCAGTGGAAAAATGCGGCCAGGGTTGGACAAAGGGAAGCAGGGGTGGGCCGGCGCCACTGGCTGCACAACTGGAAGCAGGTGAAAGCAGGCAGCCACGGGCTGCACATGGAGGAGCAGGGGAAGGCATGCTGCCATGGGCTGGACAAGGAGGTTTCCGGGAACACAGACAACCATGAGTAGCATAAGGGGGAGCAGGGGAAGGGAGGCGGCCCAGGGATGGACAAGTGTGCACAGGGGAAGGTGGAAGGACATGGGCTGGTTAGGAGGGATTAGGGGAAGGCAGGCAGACATGGACTGCAAAACGGGAAGCAGGGGAAGACAGGCACATATTGGGAGAGCGATGGGGAGCACACGAAGTCAGGCCGCCAAGGGCTGGGTAAAGGGTAAACAGGGGAAGTCATGCAGCTACGGGCTGGTCAAGGTGGAGCAAGGGAAGGCACATGACGACTGGCTGGACAAGAGAAAGCAGGGGAAGTCAGCCCGCTACTTAGTGGACAAAGGGAAGCAGGGGCAGGCAGGTGCCACTGGCTGATCAACTGGAAACAGGGGAACACCCGCGGCCACACACTTGACAAGAGGGAGCAGGGAAAGCAGACAGCACTGGGCTGGGCAATGGGGCACAGGGGAATGCAGTTTGCCTTGGTCTGCAGAAGGGGACCAGAGGAAGTCAGGCATCCACAGGCTGGGAAAGGCAAAGCAGGGGAAGCCAAGAAGTCCTGTGCTAGACTAGGGAGAGCAGGAAAAAAGAGGTGGCTACAGGCCGGACAACGGTGAGCAGGGAAAGCAGGGGGCCACATGCTGGGGAAAGGAGAGCAGGGAAACACAGGCAGCTATGGGCAGGACATGGGCTAATGGGGAAGGCAGGCAGCCACAGGTTTGTTCAGGTTTAGCAGACGCAAGCAGGTGTCCGTGGCCTGACAAGGGAATTGGGGAAGGTGGGCAACCCTGGGCTGGAGAAGTGGTAGCAGAAGAAGGCAGGCAACTATGGGTGGGACACGTGGGAACAGGTGTATTCAGGCAGACTCAGGCTTGTAAAGGGAACAGGGGAAGGCAAGCAAACAAGGGCTGGACAATAGGAGGCAGAGGAATGCAAGCGTCCATTTCCTGACAGGGGGAATAGGAGTAGGCAGGCGTCCACGGCGGTGGTGGTGGGTGCGAAACAGGTGAATGCAAGGGAAATAAGGTGGCCACCGATGGCACAAGGGGCATCAGGGGAAGGCAGGCAGCCCTGGACTGGATAAGAGGGAACAGGGGAAGGAAGGTGGCAATGTACTTGAAAGAGGGGACTAGAGGGAAGCAGGCGGCCATGGGCTCGACAAGGGGTCGCAGTGGAAGCATGTGGCCCTGGGCTGTACAATAGGGAGTAGGGGAAGGCCAGTGGACAAGGGGTGGAAAAGGGGAACAGGGAAAGACAGACCACCGACAGCTTGACACGTGGTAGCAGGGGCAGGCAGGTAGCCCTGGGCTTGAAAAAGCAACAGCAGGGGCCGGCAGGCAGCCATAGGGAGGACCAGGGGGAGAAAAGGAAGGCAAGTGGCCACGGGATGGACAAGGGGACCCAGGCGAAGGCAGGAGGCCATGGTAGGAAAAGGATGAGCTGGGGATGGCACGCTGCCCTGGACTGGACATGTGGGTGCAGGGGATCGCAGGCACTCACGGGCTGCTTAAGGGGGATCAGGGAAAAGTTGGTGGCCATGGGCTGGAGAAGCGTTTTTAGTGGAAGGCAGGCAGCCACGAGAATGACAATGGGGAGCAGGGGATGGCAGGTGGCCCTGGACTGGACAAGGGGGATTAGGGGGGCAGACAGCGCAGACAGAGGGAAGCAGGGGATGGCCGGCACAACTTGCTGGACAAGTGGAAGCAGGGGAGAGCAGGTCTACACAAGCTGGACAGAGGGGAGCATGGAAAGGCAGGGGGCGGTGCACTTGAAACGGGGGAGCAGGAGACGGCATGTGGCCATGGGATGGACAAGACAGAGCAGAGGAAGGCAGGTGGCCATGCACTCTGGCAGGGGAGCAGGGGAAAGCAGACAGCACTGGGCTGGAAAAGGTGGAGCAGGGAAAGGCAGACAGCCATGGGCTGGACAACTGGAGGCAGAGGAAACTAGGTGGCCACAGGCTGCACCAGGGAGAGCAAGGAAAGGCATGTGGTCCCACGCAAGACAAGGGTGGGGCAGGGAAAGGCATCTGGCCGTAGGTTGGACAAGGGTGAACAGGGAATGTCGGCAGCCGTGGGCTGGACAAGAGGGAGCACGGAATGTCAGGCACCACGGGCTTGAGAAAGGGATCAGGTAAAGGCAGGCGGCCACAAGCTGGACACGAGGAAGCAGGAAAAGGCAGGCAGTCAGGGGCAGGACAAGGGGGATCGTGGAAAGGAGGTAGCCATGGGCTGGACAAAAAGGAGCAGGGCAATGCACGGTGCCACAAGCTGAGCAAGGGATAGCAGCGGAATGCACGGGGGCATGGGCGGACACAGGGGACCTGGGGAAGAAAGGTAGCCCCAGGCTTCACATGGAGGAGCAAGGAAGACAGGCAGCCCCTGAATGGACAACGGAGGGCAGAGGAAGGCAGGAGACCATGGGCTGGACTAGCAGGAACGGGGAAGGTAGGGGGACTTGGGGTGGACAATGCGGATCAGGAGAAGTCCTGCTGTCCTGTGCGGATAGGGGAGGAGGGGTTTGCAAGCAGCCATGGGGTGGAAAAGTAGGAGCACGGGGAGGCAGGCAGCCATGGGAGGGACAAGCGTGAGTTGGGGAAGGCGGGTGTCTGCGGGCTTGAGATGGGGAGGTGGGGAACGCAGGCAACCGTGGGCAATACAAGGGGGGCTTGTGATTGCACGCAGCCACAGGTGGGACAACGGAGGAGCAGGGGATGTCAGGCGGCCCTGGGCTGGCCACGTGAGATCAGGGATAGACAGGTGGCAATGGGGGAGACAAGGGGAACCCTGTGAAATCAGGCTGCAACTGGCTGGAACAAGGGGGATCAGAGGAACGAGGTCGGATCTGGGCTGGAAAGGGGGGAACAGCGGAAGGAAGGTGGCCGCAGGATGGAAATATGAGAAGATGGAAAGGCAGGTGGTCATGTGCTTAAAACGGTGTTGCAGTGGAATCACGCGGCCTTGGGCTGGACAATTGGGAACAGGGGAAGGTAAACACAAGCGGTGCACAAGGGGAGCATGCGAAAGTAGCAGTGCACAGCCTGGCCAGGGGAAGCAGGGTAAGAAACACCATCTTCGCCTGAACATGGGAGTACAGAGGTAGGCAGGCACCCAACGGTTGGTCAAGGGAGAGAAGGAGAGGCAGTTGTCCACGGGGTGGAAAATTGGCACAGGGAAAACAGTCCACCATGGGCTGAACAAGGGGGTGCAGGAATACGCAGACTGCCCTGGGATGGAAAGCGGGAGCAGGGGAAAAAGGCAGCCACAGCATGGAAATGGGCACCAGGGGTAGGCACGCACCACTGGCTGGACAACTGGAAGAAGGGGAAAGCAGGAAGCCATGGGATGACAAAGGGGAGCAGGGGAAGGCAGGTGGCCTTAGGCTGGACAAGGGGAATCAGGAGAAAGCAGGCAGTATTGGGTTGGTCAAGGGGAATCATGGAAAGGAGAAGGCCACTGGCTGGGCAAGGGATAGCAGTCAAAAGTAGGCAGTCACAGGCAGGACAATGGGGAGCTGAGGAAAGCACAACATGGTCGGGACAATGGTAACCAGGGAAAGGCAGCTGGCCGTGGACAGGACAGGGGTGACCAAGGGAAGTAAGGTGGCCCTGGGCTGGTCAAGAAGGAGCAGGAGAAGTCAGGAGGCCACGGGGTGGACAAAGGGAAGCAAGAGAAAGCAGGAGTCCACAGATTGGAGAAGGGGGGGTCAGAGAAAGGCAGTCCTGCATGTGCTGGGTGATGAGGAACATGGGTAGGCAGGCCCTGAACTGCGTGCCTGATCCTGGGGAGCACGGGAAGGCCGATGGCCACAGGGTGTACAAAGAGGATCAGGGGAAGCCAGGCTTCCATGGGTTGGACAAGAGGGAGCTGCTGAAGGCAGGTGGCCATGAACTCTTGGTGGCGTAGCAGGGGAAAGAAAACAGCACTGGGTTGGCAATGGGGAGCAGCAGTAGACAGGTGGCCATCGGCCGGATAAGTGGGCGCAGTGCAATCCAGGTGGCCACAGGCTGCCAGAGGGGGAGCACGAGCAGAGAGAAGGCTCTGGAATGGGAGTGGACAACGGAGAGCAAGAGAAAGCAGGAGGCCCTCAGCTGGAAAAGTTGGAGCAGGAAGGCCGTGATCCTGGGTGGACAAGGGGAGCACGGGCTGTCCAGCCGTCCTTCGTTGCACAAGGGAAAGCAGTGGTGTGCCGTTGGTCAAAGCTTTGAAAAGTGGGACCAGGGGAACGCAGGAGGCCATGGGCTACCAAAAAAAGTGTAAGGGAAAACAGGCAGCCCCGGGAAGCACGAAGGGGAGCAAAGGAAGGCAGCCCGACACAGGGTGGACAAAGAGAAAGAGGGGAAGGCAGGCAGCCATGGGCTAACACAGGGGAAGCACGAGGATGCAGGTGGGCTCGCCTAGACTAGGGGGTGCAGGGAAAGGCAAGCAGCCCTGGGCTGGCCATGTGGGAGTAGGGATCGGCAGGCAACAACGAGCTTGTCATGGGGTGGTAGGCGAAAGCAGGCATCCACGGCCTCGACAGGGGCAGTGGGGGAAGGCAGGTGGCCCTGGGCTGGACAAGTGGTAACAGAGGAAGGCAGGCAGCCTTGGGTGGGTTACATGGGAGCAGGAGTAAGCAGGTAGCCACTGGGGAGGTGAAACAGGAGAAAGCAAGGGAAATCAGGTGGCCACTGACTGAACAAGGGGATTAAAGGAGAACAGGTGGCCTATGCCTTGAGAAGCGGTAGCAGGGGACACATGCAGCCATGGGTTGCACAAATGGGAACAGGTTAAGGCCAGTGGACAAGGGACGGACAAGGGAGAGCAGGGGAAATCAGGAGTCCATGGACTGAAAAGGGGGAGCAGGGTAAAGCAGACCGTGCTTCGAGGGAAGAGCGGAAGCAGGGGAAGGCAGGCAACTCTGGGCTTGGAGAGGGAGAGCAGTGGAAGGCCGGCAGCCATGAGGTAGACCAAGGGGAGAAGGGGAAGGCAGACGGCCACTGATAGGACAAGAGTGAGCAGAGGAAGGCAGGCCACCGTAGGCTGGATATGGGCGTGCCGTGGCAGGCACGCACCCATGGGCTGGTCAGGAGGGAGTGTAGGAAAGGCCGTCGCCCAAGGGCTGGACATGTGGAGAGGGGCGTGAGGCTTGTCACAGGCTCTAAAATACGGAGCAGGGAAAGGGAGGCAGCCAGGGCAGCAGGAAAACACAGGTTGCTCTGGGATGGACAAGTGGTAGCAGTGGAAAAATGCGGCCAGGGTTGGACAAAGGGAAGCAGGGGTGGGCCGGCGCCACTGGCTGCACAACTGGAAGCAGGTGAAAGCAGGCAGCCACGGGCTGCACATGGAGGAGCAGGGGAAGGCATGCTGCCATGGGCTGGACAAGGAGGTTTCCGGGAACACAGACAACCATGAGTAGCATAAGGGGGAGCAGGGGAAGGGAGGCGGCCCAGGGATGGACAAGTGTGCACAGGGGAAGGTGGAAGGACATGGGCTGGTTAGGAGGGATTAGGGGAAGGCAGGCAGACATGGACTGCAAAACGGGAAGCAGGGGAAGACAGGCACATATTGGGAGAGCGATGGGGAGCACACGAAGTCAGGCCGCCAAGGGCTGGGTAAAGGGTAAACAGGGGAAGTCATGCAGCTACGGGCTGGTCAAGGTGGAGCAAGGGAAGGCACATGACGACTGGCTGGACAAGAGAAAGCAGGGGAAGTCAGCCCGCTACTTAGTGGACAAAGGGAAGCAGGGGCAGGCAGGTGCCACTGGCTGATCAACTGGAAACAGGGGAACACCCGCGGCCACACACTTGACAAGAGGGAGCAGGGAAAGCAGACAGCACTGGGCTGGGCAATGGGGCACAGGGGAATGCAGTTTGCCTTGGTCTGCAGAAGGGGACCAGAGGAAGTCAGGCATCCACAGGCTGGGAAAGGCAAAGCAGGGGAAGCCAAGAAGTCCTGTGCTAGACTAGGGAGAGCAGGAAAAAAGAGGTGGCTACAGGCCGGACAACGGTGAGCAGGGAAAGCAGGGGGCCACATGCTGGGGAAAGGAGAGCAGGGAAACACAGGCAGCTATGGGCAGGACATGGGCTAATGGGGAAGGCAGGCAGCCACAGGTTTGTTCAGGTTTAGCAGACGCAAGCAGGTGTCCGTGGCCTGACAAGGGAATTGGGGAAGGTGGGCAACCCTGGGCTGGAGAAGTGGTAGCAGAAGAAGGCAGGCAACTATGGGTGGGACACGTGGGAACAGGTGTATTCAGGCAGACTCAGGCTTGTAAAGGGAACAGGGGAAGGCAAGCAAACAAGGGCTGGACAATAGGAGGCAGAGGAATGCAAGCGTCCATTTCCTGACAGGGGGGAATAGGAGTAGGCAGGCGTCCACGGCGGTGGTGGTGGGTGCGAAACAGGTGAATGCAAGGGAAATAAGGTGGCCACCGATGGCACAAGGGGCATCAGGGGAAGGCAGGCAGCCCTGGACTGGATAAGAGGGAACAGGGGAAGGAAGGTGGCAATGTACTTGAAAGAGGGGACTAGAGGGAAGCAGGCGGCCATGGGCTCGACAAGGGGTCGCAGTGGAAGCATGTGGCCCTGGGCTGTACAATAGGGAGTAGGGGAAGGCCAGTGGACAAGGGGTGGAAAAGGGGAACAGGGAAAGACAGACCACCGACAGCTTGACACGTGGTAGCAGGGGCAGGCAGGTAGCCCTGGGCTTGAAAAAGCAACAGCAGGGGCCGGCAGGCAGCCATAGGGAGGACCAGGGGGAGAAAAGGAAGGCAAGTGGCCACGGGATGGACAAGGGGACCCAGGCGAAGGCAGGAGGCCATGGTAGGAAAAGGATGAGCTGGGGATGGCACGCTGCCCTGGACTGGACATGTGGGTGCAGGGGATCGCAGGCACTCACGGGCTGCTTAAGGGGGATCAGGGAAAAGGGGGTGGCCATGGGCTGGAGAAGCGTTTTTAGTGGAAGGCAGGCAGCCACGAGAATGACAATGGGGAGCAGGGGATGGCAGGTGGCCCTGGACTGGACAAGGGGGATTAGGGGGGCAGACAGCGCAGACAGAGGGAAGCAGGGGATGGCCGGCACAACTTGCTGGACAAGTGGAAGCAGGGGAGAGCAGGTCTACACAAGCTGGACAGAGGGGAGCATGGAAAGGCAGGGGGCGGTGCACTTGAAACGGGGGAGCAGGAGACGGCATGTGGCCATGGGATGGACAAGACAGAGCAGAGGAAGGCAGGTGGCCATGCACTCTGGCAGGGGAGCAGGGGAAAGCAGACAGCACTGGGCTGGAAAAGGTGGAGCAGGGAAAGGCAGACAGCCATGGGCTGGACAACTGGAGGCAGAGGAAACTAGGTGGCCACAGGCTGCACCAGGGAGAGCAAGGAAAGGCATGTGGTCCCACGCAAGACAAGGGTGGGGCAGGGAAAGGCATCTGGCCGTAGGTTGGACAAGGGTGAACAGGGAATGTCGGCAGCCGTGGGCTGGACAAGAGGGAGCACGGAATGTCAGGCACCACGGGCTTGAGAAAGGGATCAGGTAAAGGCAGGCGGCCACAAGCTGGACACGAGGAAGCAGGAAAAGGCAGGCAGTCAGGGGCAGGACAAGGGGGATCGTGGAAAGGAGGTAGCCATGGGCTGGACAAAAAGGAGCAGGGCAATGCACGGTGCCACAAGCTGAGCAAGGGATAGCAGCGGAATGCACGGGGGCATGGGCGGACACAGGGGACCTGGGGAAGAAAGGTAGCCCCAGGCTTCACATGGAGGAGCAAGGAAGACAGGCAGCCCCTGAATGGACAACGGAGGGCAGAGGAAGGCAGGAGACCATGGGCTGGACTAGCAGGAACGGGGAAGGTAGGGGGACTTGGGGTGGACAATGCGGATCAGGAGAAGTCCTGCTGTCCTGTGCGGATAGGGGAGGAGGGGTTTGCAAGCAGCCATGGGGTGGAAAAGTAGGAGCACGGGGAGGCAGGCAGCCATGGGAGGGACAAGCGTGAGTTGGGGAAGGCGGGTGTCTGCGGGCTTGAGATGGGGAGGCGGGGAACGCAGGCAACCGTGGGCAATACAAGGGGGGCTTGTGATTGCACGCAGCCACAGGTGGGACAACGGAGGAGCAGGGGATGTCAGGCGGCCCTGGGCTGGCCACGTGAGATCAGGGATAGACAGGTGGCAATGGGGGAGACAAGGGGAACCCTGTGAAATCAGGCTGCAACTGGCTGGAACAAGGGGGATCAGAGGAACGAGGTCGGATCTGGGCTGGAAAGGGGGGAACAGCGGAAGGAAGGTGGCCGCAGGATGGAAATATGAGAAGATGGAAAGGCAGGTGGTCATGTGCTTAAAACGGTGTTGCAGTGGAATCACGCGGCCTTGGGCTGGACAATTGGGAACAGGGGAAGGTAAACACAAGCGGTGCACAAGGGGAGCATGCGAAAGTAGCAGTGCACAGCCTGGCCAGGGGAAGCAGGGTAAGAAACACCATCTTCGCCTGAACATGGGAGTACAGAGGTAGGCAGGCACCCAACGGTTGGTCAAGGGAGAGAAGGAGAGGCAGTTGTCCACGGGGTGGAAAATTGGCACAGGGAAAACAGTCCACCATGGGCTGAACAAGGGGGTGCAGGAATACGCAGACTGCCCTGGGATGGAAAGCGGGAGCAGGGGAAAAAGGCAGCCACAGCATGGAAATGGGCACCAGGGGTAGGCACGCACCACTGGCTGGACAACTGGAAGAAGGGGAAAGCAGGAAGCCATGGGATGACAAAGGGGAGCAGGGGAAGGCAGGTGGCCTTAGGCTGGACAAGGGGAATCAGGAGAAAGCAGGCAGTATTGGGTTGGTCAAGGGGAATCATGGAAAGGAGAAGGCCACTGGCTGGGCAAGGGATAGCAGTCAAAAGTAGGCAGTCACAGGCAGGACAATGGGGAGCTGAGGAAAGCACAACATGGTCGGGACAATGGTAACCAGGGAAAGGCAGCTGGCCGTGGACAGGACAGGGGTGACCAAGGGAAGTAAGGTGGCCCTGGGCTGGTCAAGAAGGAGCAGGAGAAGTCAGGAGGCCACGGGGTGGACAAAGGGAAGCAAGAGAAAGCAGGAGTCCACAGATTGGACAAGGGGGGGTCAGAGAAAGGCAGTCCTGCATGTGCTGGGTGATGAGGAACATGGGTAGGCAGGCCCTGAACTGCGTGCCTGATCCTGGGGAGCACGGGAAGGCCGATGGCCACAGGGTGTACAAAGAGGATCAGGGGAAGCCAGGCTTCCATGGGTTGGACAAGAGGGAGCTGCTGAAGGCAGGTGGCCATGAACTCTTGGTGGCGTAGCAGGGGAAAGAAAACAGCACTGGGTTGGCAATGGGGAGCAGCAGTAGACAGGTGGCCATCGGCCGGATAAGTGGGCGCAGTGCAATCCAGGTGGCCACAGGCTGCACACAGGGGAGCACGAGCAGAGAGAAGGCTCTGGAATGGGAGTGGACAACGGAGAGCAAGAGAAAGCAGGAGGCCCTCAGCTGGAAAAGTTGGAGCAGGAAGGCCGTGATCCTGGGTGGACAAGGGGGAGCACGGGCTGTCCAGCCGTCCTTCGTTGCACAAGGGAAAGCAGTGGTGTGCCGTTGGTCAAAGCTTTGAAAAGTGGGACCAGGGGAACGCAGGAGGCCATGGGCTACCAAAAAAAGTGTAAGGGAAAACAGGCAGCCCCGGGAAGCACGAAGGGGAGCAAAGGAAGGCAGCCCGACACAGGGTGGACAAAGAGAAAGAGGGGAAGGCAGGCAGCCATGGGCTAACACAGGGGAAGCACGAGGATGCAGGTGGGCTCGCCTAGACTAGGGGGTGCAGGGAAAGGCAAGCAGCCCTGGGCTGGCCATGTGGGAGTAGGGATCGGCAGGCAACAACGAGCTTGTCATGGGGTGGTAGGCGAAAGCAGGCATCCACGGCCTCGACAGGGGCAGTGGGGGAAGGCAGGTGGCCCTGGGCTGGACAAGTGGTAACAGAGGAAGGCAGGCAGCCTTGGGTGGGTTACATGGGAGCAGGAGTAAGCAGGTAGCCACTGGGGAGGTGAAACAGGAGAAAGCAAGGGAAATCAGGTGGCCACTGACTGAACAAGGGGATTAAAGGAGAACAGGTGGCCTATGCCTTGAGAAGCGGTAGCAGGGGACACATGCAGCCATGGGTTGCACAAATGGGAACAGGTTAAGGCCAGTGGACAAGGGACGGACAAGGGAGAGCAGGGGAAATCAGGAGTCCATGGACTGAAAAGGGGGAGCAGGGTAAAGCAGACCGTGCTTCGAGGGAAGAGCGGAAGCAGGGGAAGGCAGGCAACTCTGGGCTTGGAGAGGGAGAGCAGTGGAAGGCCGGCAGCCATGAGGTAGACCAAGGGGAGAAGGGGAAGGCAGACGGCCACTGATAGGACAAGAGTGAGCAGAGGAAGGCAGGCCACCGTAGGCTGGATATGGGCGTGCCGTGGCAGGCACGCACCCATGGGCTGGTCAGGAGGGAGTGTAGGAAAGGCCGTCGCCCAAGGGCTGGACATGTGGAGAGGGGCGTGAGGCTTGTCACAGGCTCTAAAATACGGAGCAGGGAAAGGGAGGCAGCCAGGGCAGCAGGAAAACACAGGTTGCTCTGGGATGGACAAGTGGTAGCAGTGGAAAAATGCGGCCAGGGTTGGACAAAGGGAAGCAGGGGTGGGCCGGCGCCACTGGCTGCACAACTGGAAGCAGGTGAAAGCAGGCAGCCACGGGCTGCACATGGAGGAGCAGGGGAAGGCATGCTGCCATGGGCTGGACAAGGAGGTTTCCGGGAACACAGACAACCATGAGTAGCATAAGGGGAGCAGGGGAAGGGAGGCGGCCCAGGGATGGACAAGTGTGCACAGGGGAAGGTGGAAGGACATGGGCTGGTTAGGAGGGATTAGGGGAAGGCAGGCAGACATGGACTGCAAAACGGGAAGCAGGGGAAGACAGGCACATATTGGGAGAGCGATGGGGAGCACACGAAGTCAGGCCGCCAAGGGCTGGGTAAAGGGTAAACAGGGGAAGTCATGCAGCTACGGGCTGGTCAAGGTGGAGCAAGGGAAGGCACATGACGACTGGCTGGACAAGAGAAAGCAGGGGAAGTCAGCCCGCTACTTAGTGGACAAAGGGAAGCAGGGGCAGGCAGGTGCCACTGGCTGATCAACTGGAAACAGGGGAACACCCGCGGCCACACACTTGACAAGAGGGAGCAGGGAAAGCAGACAGCACTGGGCTGGGCAATGGGGCACAGGGGAATGCAGTTTGCCTTGGTCTGCAGAAGGGGACCAGAGGAAGTCAGGCATCCACAGGCTGGGAAAGGCAAAGCAGGGGAAGCCAAGAAGTCCTGTGCTAGACTAGGGAGAGCAGGAAAAAAGAGGTGGCTACAGGCCGGACAACGGTGAGCAGGGAAAGCAGGGGGCCACATGCTGGGGAAAGGAGAGCAGGGAAACACAGGCAGCTATGGGCAGGACATGGGCTAATGGGGAAGGCAGGCAGCCACAGGTTTGTTCAGGTTTAGCAGACGCAAGCAGGTGTCCGTGGCCTGACAAGGGAATTGGGGAAGGTGGGCAACCCTGGGCTGGAGAAGTGGTAGCAGAAGAAGGCAGGCAACTATGGGTGGGACACGTGGGAACAGGTGTATTCAGGCAGACTCAGGCTTGTAAAGGGAACAGGGGAAGGCAAGCAAACAAGGGCTGGACAATAGGAGGCAGAGGAATGCAAGCGTCCATTTCCTGACAGGGGGGAATAGGAGTAGGCAGGCGTCCACGGCGGTGGTGGTGGGTGCGAAACAGGTGAATGCAAGGGAAATAAGGTGGCCACCGATGGCACAAGGGGCATCAGGGGAAGGCAGGCAGCCCTGGACTGGATAAGAGGGAACAGGGGAAGGAAGGTGGCAATGTACTTGAAAGAGGGGACTAGAGGGAAGCAGGCGGCCATGGGCTCGACAAGGGGTCGCAGTGGAAGCATGTGGCCCTGGGCTGTACAATAGGGAGTAGGGGAAGGCCAGTGGACAAGGGGTGGAAAAGGGGAACAGGGAAAGACAGACCACCGACAGCTTGACACGTGGTAGCAGGGGCAGGCAGGTAGCCCTGGGCTTGAAAAAGCAACAGCAGGGGCCGGCAGGCAGCCATAGGGAGGACCAGGGGGAGAAAAGGAAGGCAAGTGGCCACGGGATGGACAAGGGGACCCAGGCGAAGGCAGGAGGCCATGGTAGGAAAAGGATGAGCTGGGGATGGCACGCTGCCCTGGACTGGACATGTGGGTGCAGGGGATCGCAGGCACTCACGGGCTGCTTAAGGGGGATCAGGGAAAAGGGGGTGGCCATGGGCTGGAGAAGCGTTTTTAGTGGAAGGCAGGCAGCCACGAGAATGACAATGGGAAGCAGGGGGTGGCAGGTGGCCCTGGACTGGACAAGGGGGATTAGGGGGGCAGACAGCGCAGACAGAGGGAAGCAGGGGATGGCCGGCACAACTTGCTGGACAAGTGGAAGCAGGGGAGAGCAGGTCTACACAAGCTGGACAGAGGGGAGCATGGAAAGGCAGGGGGCGGTGCACTTGAAACGGGGGAGCAGGAGACGGCATGTGGCCATGGGATGGACAAGACAGAGCAGAGGAAGGCAGGTGGCCATGCACTCTGGCAGGGGAGCAGGGGAAAGCAGACAGCACTGGGCTGGAAAAGGTGGAGCAGGGAAAGGCAGACAGCCATGGGCTGGACAACTGGAGGCAGAGGAAACTAGGTGGCCACAGGCTGCACCAGGGAGAGCAAGGAAAGGCATGTGGTCCCACGCAAGACAAGGGTGGGGCAGGGAAAGGCATCTGGCCGTAGGTTGGACAAGGGTGAACAGGGAATGTCGGCAGCCGTGGGCTGGACAAGAGGGAGCACGGAATGTCAGGCACCACGGGCTTGAGAAAGGGATCAGGTAAAGGCAGGCGGCCACAAGCTGGACACGAGGAAGCAGGAAAAGGCAGGCAGTCAGGGGCAGGACAAGGGGGATCGTGGAAAGGAGGTAGCCATGGGCTGGACAAAAAGGAGCAGGGCAATGCACGGTGCCACAAGCTGAGCAAGGGATAGCAGCGGAATGCACGGGGGCATGGGCGGACACAGGGGACCTGGGGAAGAAAGGTAGCCCCAGGCTTCACATGGAGGAGCAAGGAAGACAGGCAGCCCCTGAATGGACAACGGAGGGCAGAGGAAGGCAGGAGACCATGGGCTGGACTAGCAGGAACGGGGAAGGTAGGGGGACTTGGGGTGGACAATGCGGATCAGGAGAAGTCCTGCTGTCCTGTGCGGATAGGGGAGGAGGGGTTTGCAAGCAGCCATGGGGTGGAAAAGTAGGAGCACGGGGAGGCAGGCAGCCATGGGAGGGACAAGCGTGAGTTGGGGAAGGCGGGTGTCTGCGGGCTTGAGATGGGGAGGCGGGGGAACGCAGGCAACCGTGGGCAATACAAGGGGGGCTTGTGATTGCACGCAGCCACAGGTGGGACAACGGAGGAGCAGGGGATGTCAGGCGGCCCTGGGCTGGCCACGTGAGATCAGGGATAGACAGGTGGCAATGGGGGAGACAAGGGGAACCCTGTGAAATCAGGCTGCAACTGGCTGGAACAAGGGGGATCAGAGGAACGAGGTCGGATCTGGGCTGGAAAGGGGGGAACAGCGGAAGGAAGGTGGCCGCAGGATGGAAATATGAGAAGATGGAAAGGCAGGTGGTCATGTGCTTAAAACGGTGTTGCAGTGGAATCACGCGGCCTTGGGCTGGACAATTGGGAACAGGGGAAGGTAAACACAAGCGGTGCACAAGGGGAGCATGCGAAAGTAGCAGTGCACAGCCTGGCCAGGGGAAGCAGGGTAAGAAACACCATCTTCGCCTGAACATGGGAGTACAGAGGTAGGCAGGCACCCAACGGTTGGTCAAGGGAGAGAAGGAGAGGCAGTTGTCCACGGGGTGGAAAATTGGCACAGGGAAAACAGTCCACCATGGGCTGAACAAGGGGGTGCAGGAATACGCAGACTGCCCTGGGATGGAAAGCGGGAGCAGGGGAAAAAGGCAGCCACAGCATGGAAATGGGCACCAGGGGTAGGCACGCACCACTGGCTGGACAACTGGAAGAAGGGGAAAGCAGGAAGCCATGGGATGACAAAGGGGAGCAGGGGAAGGCAGGTGGCCTTAGGCTGGACAAGGGGAATCAGGAGAAAGCAGGCAGTATTGGGTTGGTCAAGGGGAATCATGGAAAGGAGAAGGCCACTGGCTGGGCAAGGGATAGCAGTCAAAAGTAGGCAGTCACAGGCAGGACAATGGGGAGCTGAGGAAAGCACAACATGGTCGGGACAATGGTAACCAGGGAAAGGCAGCTGGCCGTGGACAGGACAGGGGTGACCAAGGGAAGTAAGGTGGCCCTGGGCTGGTCAAGAAGGAGCAGGAGAAGTCAGGAGGCCACGGGGTGGACAAAGGGAAGCAAGAGAAAGCAGGAGTCCACAGATTGGACAAGGGGGGGGGGTCAGAGAAAGGCAGTCCTGCATGTGCTGGGTGATGAGGAACATGGGTAGGCAGGCCCTGAACTGCGTGCCTGATCCTGGGGAGCACGGGAAGGCCGA